>JAJTJO010000678.1:0-105482 GCA_024550625.1 Dendroctonus valens
AGAAAAGAAACTATGCTCATTACAATTTTTGCTGTTCTATTCGTGATCGAAGGACTGCGACAATATTTTAATAAAAAATCGAAATGCAGCGTTATATTTGTATTATAACTGCCAAACAAAGGAAGTAGTAGAGGCCAAAACAGCCACATTTGTGGGTTTTTTTATATTCCTCCTATAAACATCAGTCCACCTCCGGTTACGCACGAACGAAAAGCAGTAAGATGTTGTCAATTATGTAAACTTTTACATAAAAAACTATATAACTAAAACGAAAGTTCCCAAATTAATGCGCAATCCAGAAATCTTTGCCAATTGATCTCGAATAAGCGAATTCTTGCTAGATATATGCAACTTTTAAGAGGATTGGCTTGGTACATTTTTCGAAAAAACCTTAAACAGTTCCGCCATACGGTATAAGTGGTTTTTTTAAAGCCGATGAAATAAAATTTTTACGATGCTGAAAAGAGTATACAAATGATTTTCAATAAGTATCTTGCTGACTTTTCTGGATTTCGAGGTTAAGTTCGGCCAAAGGATGAGTTTTGAGCGAGACAAAATTAATGCGGCTTTAAATTAAACCTTAAAATGTCCAAAACAACAGAGAGGGGAGTTAGACTTAAATTTCAATGCACAGTCAAAACATGGGAGAAAAAGTCCTAATTAATCGGAATAAATGTTGTCAAGCTGATTGTTGTGTTTTGTTTATGGCGCAATAAGAGCTGCTTTAAAAATATTAAACGTTAACCAAATGAGGGTCTTCTAATATCGTTAGCAACTGGAAAATTCATTCTACTCTGATCTTCAATGCAATTGGAGTTTTACGATTTTTGCAAAGAGCGCCAAAGTTTCAAATACTTTATAATAAGGCTGCTTGTGGTATTCGGGAAGACAGTATGTGTTTTTACACAATGTTTGTTAGGTTTCATTGTTGGTTTTCACTGCGTTTCCGACCCCCCCAAATAAAAGCAATTCTTTTATTATTACCGTTTTTCCCGTGTTCAAGGGCAATGAAATTTGGAATGGATGATTTGTTATATTTACATTTGTTTTGTTTGAAAATATTTCGCTCGATTTTCCAATATCCATCGCTTCCGAAATAATATATGTGATCTGTTTTGAAATATTACTTCCAAATTCCAATTGTTCGGTTTGGGAAAAACGTTTTTTTTGTGGGAAAACAACAAACGTTATACATGTCTTTTTGCAATTTGCAATTAAATTTAGCAGAAAACCCGAGCAAAAATTTTAAATTTACGAATTTGTAAATTATTGATATGGAAAAAGGAAAAAGCAATTTATGGAAAGTTTGCTAATCTTTTCGTTAAATTAGCTTTAACAATCACCCACCATAATATTTCGTGGCTTTGGCTTCATGTGAGTAAATTTCGAACAAAGACATTCACAAAAGCAGGATATTATTCCCATATATGTTTTTTATTCTGCATTGTTTAGACTTTTGCAACAGTTTTGTCTGGATTTAATGTTAATGGTTGTGTTGTAACCATCAGGCTAACTATCCATTCTAATATCTAAAGTTAATCTAAATAATTATATCCATTTTAAATGCGCATTTTTTCTAGCGATACATTTTAAAAACAATACATTCAGACTCTTCTTCTTATTCGATTAGTGAGACGGCTCCAAACTACATAAAAATACGCGGCCAATGACTTCATTTTCCAACGACTAGTACAGTTGCATACATAAATCAATAATTTCGAAAGTAGAAAGTGCGGTGTACATTTATAGTGGATTTGGCCGAGGGTTCGATTTACGGACGACACACTATAAAACTACTACCATACTGGTA
This sequence comes from Dendroctonus valens, assembly GCA_024550625.1. Classification (NCBI taxonomy): domain Eukaryota; kingdom Metazoa; phylum Arthropoda; class Insecta; order Coleoptera; family Curculionidae; genus Dendroctonus; species Dendroctonus valens. The sequence continues at coordinate 1,811 of JAJTJO010000678.1, forward strand.
TGGTGGTTTTATAACCGATGACATGAAATACAATTTACTAACCTCAGCGTAAGAGAGATTTTAATAAATCCGCTTATACAAAATGCGATTTTTCATGGTCTGTTTTGATAGAGGTTATTTGCCGGCCATGCAATTTAATTTGAAATAAGAGGGGGACTGAGCTGTCCAAATTGCATTTGCTATTTTTAATAAGGACTTTTCCTCATCTCCTTAAACCAGTAGTGGCAAACAATATAAACAAAGATTGGTTAGTTGGGTTTTCCAACATGCAGATGCAAAATATTTGTTGCATTCGCGGACCATTTTATCGCCAGGTGGCGTTAGTTCGTTGTGGCAGGAATTATTTACTAAAAATTATCTTATTTTAGTAGCTTTTCCGTAATATATTGAGATTGATATTGCGTCTCACAAGAACAAGAATAACCACCTTTATTTTGTTGTCATCACTTATGAATTAAAATAAAAGTACATTATTATCATGTTCAAATTTCAAAAAAGTGGGGGTTAAGCGGTCGATCGGTTGATTATTTAAACTCCCTTTGAATTAGAACCGATATAAAACATTGCTTAATAAGTAATAATACTAAAACGAAAACTTATCAATATATTTAAGACTAGATTATTTAGTACTTGTTTAGATGTGTTAGTTGAATATCAGAATAACATTTACTTACATAACTGTTTATGTCATTACTAAACTCGTCTTCTTCTACGTCCTAATAACACAAAAATAAAAATTAAACCATATAAAAATAACACAGTAGAAAAATATTTTAGTAAGCAAAAGGAAAGAGTGAAATCTAAGTAAAAGAAAGATAATAAATGATAGATCGAACTCTACGTCAGTATACGGATACATGCATGCACATTATTTAAAACATGTTTTAATTGCTTTTATATGCTGTTTAAAGTAAAAAATATACACTTATGAATCTTGGAAAACGAACATGTTAGTAATTGTCTTTCAAGTAGTTTTTCTTGATTGAGCATATTGAAATCTGTATAAATGTCTTGATGCATAAAGTTAAATGTTAGTAGTAGAAATTTATTAAAACGACTTACGTTATTCTCTAAACTATTATCTAAATCTGCGTCGTGCAAGACAGTAATATCCTAGTAAAAAAAACACAATTAAAATGATATTAGTAAGTAGATGAAAATTTGCAAAAATAAGAAGTCACAAAGGAAAGAAATAAGAACGGATTAAAACTAATGGAAATCTATAGAACGGATTATACAAGTTGATTGTGTTAAGTGTTTTACTTCTAATTCTGTAAAGTATTTGTCTCGAAAAATCGCCGGAACGTATAAAGTATGATATCCAGAGGTTTAAATAAAAACAGCCATACAAAGGGATGAACCAGAGAAAGCGATTGAACAGGAACTTTTACGTTTTCGAATTACAAAAGAGGTTGGAAATTATGAATGAATCAAATCAATAACAAATAGCAAAAGATAGAGATATGAAAAATAAAAGTCTCTATATTCTCAATACTCGGAGCAGCGGCAGATAAGCCGGTGAGATGTTTTGATAAATCTCAACCTATTAAAGTAAACCTCGAAACTACAACGTTTCCATCTTAAAAATCTGACAAACGGATGAATCGATTGGAAACCAAAAAAAAATACTTGATTGCTTACTGATTTCAACTACATTTTACCAATTTTAGGTATGAACACTGGTCTAAATACTGATATACCAAATACGAGTAGCTTTCCTGTATATCATGTCTTGTGCGTTTTATACAGTGTATAGTCTGAAATATTATTGATGGATTGTTTGTTTTTTTTTTTCCGGATATCTGTGTTGAGGTTTTCAACTAAATCAACAGAATTTTAGACTAGAATCCTGTACGAACACCTTTCCGTTTGCAACATAGCATCAATATTGAAGACTAACTTTCTTTCCAAGTCTATTACATGGGTTATGTTATGGATGGGGTTCGTCGAATATGCCTCAACGGCTTTTGAATCAAATTGCACGTATGCGTACGGTAAAATGGGAATTCAACAGAAAAACTGTAATTTTATATTGAGGGGCTTTCGCTGCTTATTGCTGGAATAATTTTTCTACCTTTTCATCCCATGAGACTTTTAAAAGTATTGTTTATGTGATCCTGTTCTGCTCAATTTAGGCTTTATTTGTCTACGGTGTTTTATTCAAAAATATTTTGTGCCATTTTTTTAATGTCCAGTGAAAGTTTGCATGATGTCGTCATTTTGTGGCTCATTGACAAATATTCTCGTAGCCCTTTTTTTTCTGTTTCTTTATAAGTTTTCTCAGTGCTTTTATGCTTTATTCAGGATGTTACTAAGTGGGGAATCTGTTGCTTCCCACGTTTTTTTCAGTTTTTCTTTTCGGTATCTTTTGGTCTATTTTTATCTTTGTCAGATGTCCTGGGAAGCAAATTTGCAGCTGGCCTGTGCTTGTCATAAAGGCCGAATTTGTAAGTTCAGCTTTTTGTCAATATGACTACGGAAGTTTTGCCGGTTGACTTTCTACTGGCCAGTGTAAAAAGCCTCTTTAAAAAGCGAAGTAATTTCACAGGAGATTGTCTGCTTATATGTTAACTGAGGATTCAGCCGTTAGTCGTCTCATCTTTAAACCTTTTCTCACGCAGAAATCAAGAAAGTCTGATATTTTTCTCAGTCAGTTGCTCAATAAGTGCTTCTAATTTAATTTTCCGGATAGCAAGTGCTTTGGTTTGCACTTCAATGTTTTAAGACGATTTTTTTATGTCTGTCTATAAAGAGTCATAATCCCAAAAGTGTACGTGATAGGATCAAATGAACATTTGCCAATTGGAGAGAAGCATTTTTCCAAATGGCCTTTCTTGATTGCGTAATTAATTGAAAAATTGTACATTCTGCTGACTTTTTTTTGCTGGAACCCATGAAAGAGCGATTGTGAAATAGAATTGATCAGCTAAATACGTCAACAACAACTGAATTATTCATAAATCATTTGATGACAATTGTTTTATAATTGTCATTTTCACGTACAACCAATTGTGTTTTAATAATAAATGATGAATTCGTTCCAATTATAACAGCTACTCTTTTAATACTAACAATAAAACAAACCTGGAAATCCGTTTTACATTGTTCGGCAGCCATCCGTGGGTCTCTGTATATTTTCACATGGGCTAACGCCCCCTTGAAAAGAATTAAACTGATTTTAAGATCTATGGGTATATAAATGTAGCGCATATTGTCGAAATCTGTACAAAGTGTTAGTTATTGACATTGGGCGTCATTAAACTGCGAAAAAGTTGCTGCTAATATTTTTATTCCATTACTTTATGTCAAGATCAACAATTTCTCGCAATCAGAGTCTTTAATTTGCAAGACTAAAAACTGAAGGTTTCGAAGCCTGCTTTTACAAATCGCGCATTCAACTACAAGTTTGTGGCAAAAATATCTCATTTTTTAATAATAAGGCGATCTTTGTCTTACAAAAGCATAGTGATTTATGTTCGCAGTAGATATATATCACCTAGCGCCATAAACTATAAAATTGTCTAACAAAATTTCCATTTTAATACAAACTCTGTGAAAAGCATTATTAATGAAAATTCAAAATAGACTTGTGCTTAACATATAGTAAGCTTCAACAGAAGATTTATTACCTGTCCAAGAGTCATTAACTTAAATCGATACCTTAAAAAATAGGGCTGTATAGATAAGTTTATTAGGCAAATGATTTACTGCCGTTGCGATCGGTTGTTTTATGGGTTTCATATGCAAACAGGTACCTATTTTTACGATTTATTGCTAACTAGAAAATCGACATAATTAAGATCATTGAGACACTTTTCCTACCCAATGGAAGTTTTTTGAGTGTTTACTTTAGAGTAAATATTAAACAGTTTAAAAATACCAAGTTAATAACTCAAATCAGTGGATTTCCTCTAAGGACAAGCTTTGAACATTTTGTTTCCATTTTTTGTTGCACTCTGCAATCTCTCAAAAGATACTATAGAATATACTCATTGGGCTTTGAGTGGTTGTGGGTTACGGACGTGTTGCTCAAGACTTAAGAATTTTTCACTAGAAAATAGTTCTAGAGATGCTGAATTCGAAAACATGCAACTGTTACTCAAGTTCAGTAGAGTTTCAAATGGTTTTTTCATTTTTTTAAATTTCGAACCCTCAGAGGGCAAATATTTTCACCGCAAACAAGGACTAACTATCAAACGAAACTGCAGAGTACGGGATTCCATAACCAACTTTTAGTTAGATTGCCCGAAGCGAAAAAATATGACATCCATACGAGCAGAATATTGGCCTCACAATGAAGCTTTTGACTCTAGAATCAGGTAATAAATCCATTTATCAAAGAACATGTCAATAAAGTTATGGAATGTAGTTGAGTCGACAGAGGAAACGCGAATTATACAAAACCATCCAAGTTCCATTTACTGTTATTTTTAATAACTGGATTGTGCCGGAACATACCTCTGGCAAATGTCTTTGGCGGAAAACTACAGACACACATAGGTACCTAAACATGTTAATATGCAGTAAAATTAGCTTTGCACAGCACATCAATTTTTGTTCCGGTATTTTCACAGAGGAATGTTCTGAGCAAATATTCGTAGCATTCGAACATAACTGCTCATATATTAAAATAAATAGCTAGTTTAAATCTTGTGGCGGAAGGTTGTGAGTCCCGAAACTAAAATGCCATTCCACTTTGCTACTATATCTTTCAGTTAATAGTGACGATATTTCAGTAGCCATATTGCATAAAACATGACTGAGAGAGGCCAATAAATTACCGTCCTGAAATTAATTTAAAAATTAGCCATCCGTGCATAAAGGTCGTTTGCAATAGGACGCTCTAGTTCCACGTCAAAGGGACACATTTTAGTTCAAATTCATTATCGGGAAACAATTAATTATTCCGTAAATCTCTAATGAACGCGGACCAGCAAGATAAATCCCATTTGAACCCGTTTTTTACTGTTCACGATAGATTAACAGGAAGTGAAGAATATGAGCGTTACCCGCTTCCTCTTTCTTTACTTTTCCAGCCTTGTTTTTCTGCTGGTGCATTCAGTCATTTACATGGTCTTCTTCGCTTCTTTCTTTCTTATTCTATTATTTATCACGCCGAATATCCTTGGCATGGTCGGCATTTGGGAGGATGCAAGATGTCTTTAAATCCAACATGCCAAATACAATAAAAGCTAAATTTTCAACCAGTATGTCCCTACCGGGTCTCACTTATGGAATAGAGGCCCTGGGCATTAAACAAGAATATTACAAATAGATTACAAGTAACACAGCGAGCCATGGAATGACGAATCCCTAAACATCAAACTACAAGACCGCATTACCAACACCGAAATAAGAAGAAGAACAAAAGTTAAAGATGTCATAGAAAAAATCTGTGCACTAAACTGGAACTGGGGCGGACATATTGGGAGAAGGGCAGAAAACAGATGGACGCGAAGGATGATAGAATGGAGACCAGGGGAAAACAAAAGAAGTAGAGGTAGACCGCAAACGAGATGGCCGCATGACATAAAAAGGCTGGCAGGGCACGACTGGATTAGGAAAACCCATAACAGAGGAGGATGGCAGGATATGGATGGTCTTCTTCGTAATTTTTGAGGGAACTTTTCCTCAAGTCTTGAGGAACATGTCAGAAATATCAGACTTTGTAGTGAACGAAATAAATGATGAAATGCCCGTGAAAAATTAATTCAAATAAACTTGGGTCTTAGCTCCACCCAACTACTTTCAAAGTTGCTGAATCTGAAGTAATTCAACTTAACTTGTTCTCTTATTGCGCCAGTTCTATTATTCCGTTCTCAATAGCCTTCTGCTGTTTTGCTTTAAATCTACAGGCCATATTGGATGTACTAATTTATTGAAATAGAAGACGCCATCCTGTCGCGAAATTCACCCTGTAAATTATTAATATTTGACTTTTCGTAGCCGCAGTGTCTAGCCTTTCCGGATAAATTACGTTACTTGCCATTTCAATTCTCGGCATGTTTAAGCTCAAACGTTCCCTAATTGAAATTCAATAAAGTTTCAGCAGGACTTGCATTAATATATTCTTTCAAAACCCAATTTGAATGTAGCTCTTCCTCAACTGAAATAAAATAATGTTGGGTCTAACTTTTAGCGTCAAACTTAACTAATCCTACTACAAACTTTCTCGATTTCACGATCTAATTTATTTAACTTTCCTACTGACAAATTTATTAGGTTTTACTTAAGTGACTGATTGCGAAAATGATAGAATAGCACTTGAAATGTGGCAATTTTACTTGCGAAAATGGGAATTTCAGGAACTTTTTTCCTTACTTTCATATCTAGGTTTCATGTCTGTCAGTTGACCTCCGACCATTCGTTTATTTTGATAAACTTGAACTTTTGAGTTCTGGTAACTGGTTTGACTTTTAAATCTGGATAACTTTTGACCGATATTCAATTAAATAAATGAAGGCTTATAGCTGAGAAACTGCATGATTTCAGTGTAAATAATTGGCAAATGCCCACGGAAACATTAACATATTTTAGGCAAAACCATCGAAATCTAACCGGATAAATAAACCTTCTCCCAGGCAAAAATACAAAAAGTTGTTCAAATCGCTTTCAGTTTTCGAATGAAATATTTCGATCAGGGTTTCCAAATGCTTGCGCCTGCCAGTGACTTTGATGGATTAGCTTATCAAATGCGAATTACCTCTAACATTTCAAGAGTACACTTCGCAAAAAATAGATACTGAAATAACAAAATGCAGACACTACTTTCCAGTTATAGTAAAAAATATAGACAAGATCGATTGTGTGGGCGACTCAGGAAATTCATTTAAGGCAAAGATACCTTTTTCATTTAATCAATTACAATATATTATCTATCCTTATCTGAAATCAAGAGAAGATTTTTTAGAAGGCTAGGGGAATAAAACCCGGAAGACAAATTCCTGGCCCTCTAGGTTGGGGGTTGTGGCAATGGGCTAGCTCCTCATTACATTTAAAGCACATACAATGCTGATAAACCTCGCGGACAGCCTCGGATTAAGGACGGACCATATCGGAGTAAGGATATGATTATTGGAACCTGGAACAAGCGGGTCGCTCATGCATAGATCCTATCTTCTGTCTGACCCAACTAACCGAGAAGAAAGTAGCAAGAAACGGTGAGGTGTAACTTCTGTTTGTGGATCTTACGAAGGCATATGACACCGATCCCGTACAAAACATATGGCAAGTAATGGGGAGATTCAGGATAACCTATACATTAATAACAGCTGTAAAATAACTTTATGATCAAACACAATCAAAGGTCAAACTAAATGGTGAATTATAAGAAAGTTTTCCAGTTACAAAGGGTTTGAGGCAAGGCTGCTGTCTGTCCCCCACATTGTTTAAGATATAGCTCAATGAAGCACTAAGGAACTGGAGAAGAGCATGCAGCGGAATGGGACTAACCATTAATGAAGATACAACGCCGTATTTTTTACATTTTGCAGATGACCAGGTTCTTAAAGCGCAGGGGCAAGGAGGACAAGGAATGCATGACAAAAATATTATTTAAAGAGTACGAAGAATGGAGACTGTCGGTGAGTCTATTTGTGCATCGGAAACGACAGAGGTGACCTTACACCCAGAAGAAGACGAAACAATAGGAGCATGCACCGAATACGTATATCTTGGAACAAAAATTGAGACTGGAGGCCGTACAAACAAAGAAATAGAACAACGCATCATAAAAGGGAAGAAAGTGATCGGCTGCCTAACCTCCATCGTATGGTCAATATGTATATCCCGAGAAAGGAAACACCTCCTATACAACTCCATATTGAAGAGTATAGTGCTGTGTGGATGCGAAAATTGGCAACTTTCTACCCATCTAGAGCGGCGGCTGCGTTCCCTGCAGATGGACTTCTGGCGTAGAGCAGCAGGTAAAGCAAGGTTGGAGAGGATAACTAATGAGGAAATCAGAGTTATCATGAACGTCAAGACTTACATAATAGAGATAATCCAACGAAGACAGTTGATATGGTACGAGCATGTTGAACGGATGGATGACACAAGAATTCTCGAAAAAATCCTCAGATGGGCACCAACAGAGAGAAGAAAAAGAGGAAGACCCAAGACGACATGGATGATGGAATAAAAAAGCCTATGTCGGAGCGAAACCTACAACCAGGGCAATGGGAAGACAGAAGAGGATTGAAGCGAGGCACCGGAAGGCGCAAGACGCTATGACACCGGATATATATATTTAGCGACTCATCTTGTGTGTCTACTATTTCGTCATACACTTATGTGTTTAAGTAAGTCCAAATGCAAAAATCAAAGGATTTAATGTCAGGACTTTGCGCCGGTCATGCTCAAGAACTCGCACATTTTTTCCAGCCATTTACATAATGCAGTTCTTCGTAATTCTTAAGTTTAATCATCTTTTCCTTCTTTTCATTTGAGAATATATTGAATGCTTCAATTCCTATAACAATTGTTAATGCATCTGTTAATTCACATTACAGATGGCTCAAAGGAAATTTAGAAAATTGATGAATTCCTGATGGTAGGGTCTATTGCTAAATGCCAGGTGGCGCTAAAGTGGGATGAAAGGGGGTTTTCTTGCTGAAAAATCCTAAGAACTGGATGTGGTTTTCTTTAGAACACTGTCAGTTTTTTTGTTTTGGGCTTATTATATTTTTATTATCATTGCTCATTTTCTTATTTGTTCAATATCTCACTCCAGATTGGCTTTCAAGTTTTGCACTCGTCCAAAGCATTACAAGCAATATTTTTGCAACTAAGGCAACTTGGCTTAAGTCACCACACGTATGAAAACGTATTGTAAATGTTGTCCGTCCAATAAGTCTCATTTCTATCACACATTCGGATTAACAATATTTTTTCTTACTGGATTGGCTTTCATTCCTGTTGGGTGCATCATTTGCAATTTGAACACTGCAATAATTTCACTTTTATATGAAGGGAGGCGTATCCGATTTCAAATATGGTAAATATGGTATGAAACGACAATAAAATTGAAACGCACAATTTCAGCAACCGAATAGCCAAAGGTATTATTAAGGGTTAAGCCAGACTGAATTAATAATTCATATCTGATCTTTTGACCTTATCATGCCCTAACTGGGTAAATATTTACATAGGATAATGAGTATCACGAGTTTCTCACAATAAGGTGTACCTGAGTTTAAGCAAGGTTTGTGGAGATTTAACTGGCTATAATATACCCTAACCTTGGGGTAACATTACCCTGCAAATTCTATTTGCATGATGTATTTGGCTAAATAGCAGATATATAGATTATTCTGCATAACCAGCTAAGATCCGAGAAGCTAAGCTCAATTTAATTAAATTTGCTGCATTTCTATCCCAGAAGCGAGGAGAATGTATGATTTAAGTTTGAGTATCACTCACTGACAAATGACGGTAGTAGTTGTGTTCACCTTGCCGTTGAAGTACTATTTTTACATAAAAGTTTTACTGCAAGGAATTTTCTATAATTTATTTTACATCTGGAACTAAAATCAAATTAATATCGCGCTCTATTTACTTTTATATAAAAATTGATCAGCGCCCCATTATTCTTTGAAAATGTAATCCTGATTGCCAACAATAAAAGTATGATTTTTCGTTAAACTAATACGTTTCGGAAATTACACGACAAAATCTGATATCAAAGCCGTATGGATATCGAGAATATCCGGAAAATAAACAGGACTTGAAATCTTGGCATATTCTCTGACAACCGGCAATTTATTGCTTTCGCCTCATTCTAAGACGCTCAGAGGATAATAGCGCTTTAATTCTGGAACATTTACTGACTAATTAATATTTTATAAATCAAATAGTAAAAGTTATCCGACTTCTACGTTAAGTTTGCTGGCATTTGAGATTTATGCCTTGATTTTATTAAACTATTTTAAATAATGTGCACAAGATCTAAAAATATATAAGATGGTTTCACTAAAACTTGAAAAAAACTAAATTGAAAGTAAAAGGAAAAACACGTTTAGAATAGCTCAAAAGAATCAACTATTTATCCAATTGCCTTGCATCAGACGTTTTACGACAGCGCAACCGTTTTCCCCGGAAAATTTAATCGTAATGTTTAATGATTTGCTTTGTTTCATTGAGAAATTTTCTTCTTTTTGTACTATGAACGTTCTATTCAAGTTTATATATTCAGTTCCAATATTGGAGAGTTTGTCTACTCATAAATATCGACATGTTATTTCTAGATACACAAAACAAAGCCCGGCTATAATACTGCTGAATCATAATGCTGTGATTTGCCATTTGCCGTGTGCACTATCACATTATTAATTACGAAATTAATTAACTATGTAAACCAGGAATTTGTTATTTTATCTCGGTTTTCAAACAAATTAAAATGCGCGTACAATTGTCGGATAGTTTTACTTTTGTTTCTACTAAAGAGCTGCGAAGTGCGGTATTTTGTGAAATGTTTATCAGACGTGCAATTAAATTAATGCATACTTTTGTACAATTTAATTTAAATTAATGCGGAAAGTGATTTTATTTTAGGTATGACTAAAATGAATATGTGAAACTATAAAATATGCATTTCTATTTAAAAAGCGCATGTGACTGCTTATTTATGTTTACGAGATAGATAGGTTTGTTTCTTGGACAAGTGGGGGATTTTGAGGAGGACTTATTGCTTTATCGTGTCTGTATAGGGACACTTCATTTCGTCTCGTCACATTTGTCATTTTTGATGAATCGTTCTTAGGAAATGAAAGCATTTATTAAAAGAATTAAAGCATTTTATTAAAAATACGTATTTTGGTACTACACACCATAAAGAACTTACTAGAAAACAGACAACTACAAGTACGAATTGACAAAACACTGTCATTTTCTTTTTCCCCTGAACAAGGGCTCCCTCAAGGATCCCCGCTCTCACCGTTTCTCTACAATATATACTGCCATGACATATACAATTACAACTTACCAGACAAAAATCAAATCGACAGATCGGCATACATATTACAATACGCAGACGACACGGCACTTATTGTACATGACAAAACTACTGAGAGAGCAGCGCAAAGACTCCAAACACTAACAAACAACACAATGACATGGTTTTATAAATGGAGACTAACACCAAACGCGTCAAAAAACCAACTTCTGCTCACAAACCACAGACTCAACGCTGACTCTCCTACAATAACTGCAGACGGCCAAACGACACAACCAAAAAAATACCTTGGAATCACAATTGACCACAAACTTAAATTCACTAAACACATACGAAACATCAGGGCAGAAACAATAAAGAGAACAAAACACTTCCGATCACTAACCTACAAAGACAGAGGAATTAGCACAAACACCGCCACCAAAATATATAAAGCTATTTGTAGACCCTTGCTAGACTTTGGACATATACTCATGACCAACGGAACAGAAAGGATGAAACGTTATACACAAACAACAGAACAAATTGCACTAAGACTAATAACACGAATAATACACCCCCAAAACCCACTACACAACCCCCCCACCCAACTACTATACGAACACACAAACATGACAAAGATCTCGGAAAGACTCATACAGCTACAGACAAAATGGACAAACAACCCCTACAACTGGACCATACTGAATCCCCTTTGTCTTACAAGACCAACCAGACAATCCCGCTTCCGTTTCCCTACATTAACGCTACTCGAACACTTACAAACGCAACGGACTAGTGGACAATAAAACAATTTCTTCTTGCCACTGAAATCTTATTTATTTAATAGTATTGTTAACCTTGAATGGGAGAATTTTCATATTTGTTTTTTATTTAGATTAAGACTGCATGTATTAAACAAGGGCAGAAAGACCGATAGGTCGATAGCCTTTTTTAGAAATAAAGATGTTTACTACTACTACATATTTTGGTTGCACGATATCTACCAAAGCTCAGCACAGAGCTCAGTCCAGTGCAAGCTTTTGAGCAAACCACATCCGAAGATGCAAGTCACTCGTGCTGGTGAAACATCCTGACAAACTTGCGTGTTTTTGTTGTTACGCCAATTTTCAGTCACACTGTATGTTCACATTTTACATTGCCGTTAACATCTAAATTATATTTTATGAATCCTATATCGCTTACCATTACTGCAGTCTATTTGTACCATAAGGAAAATTATTATGTTTTTGTTGCATCAAATGGTATATATCAATTGGAATCCAGATGACCATTTATTACAAGCTTCAGCTATATTTGAGCTGCTGTATTAATATATCGTTCATATCGATCGACAAATGCGGCATAAATCCATTATAGGAGTATCCACGTACATATTTACGTTTTTAGCAAGGGTTCTATATTTAATGCTTCTATTGGCACTAGGTTTGAAATAATAAATTGCAATTTGCAGACGTTCATGAGAGTGGAATTTATTGCCGATAATAGAACAACACCAATACTTAACATACATGTAAAAGTATAATCTGGTCATACAATTGAGTATTCTATTAAATTACTTTTCATTTGGGAATCATTAACCTTTTAAATACTAAACTTGCGTGCATGGAAATCGGCCCACCGTAAACTTTTGAATTTACCTATATTTTTTAAAAAAACTATTCATCAGATCAAAAAAGAAATATGCTGTTTGAAAGACAATTTAATATGCTTTAGCGTGAGTATAAATTTATCAATAATGCTAATGCATACTACAACACAAAAAGCCGCCCAAGTTATTGCTTTAATCGAAAATGGACGTAGCGAGCTGTTGCTAGACAATTGGATATGACACGCGCAGCGGTTCGAAGAGTGTGCAAACGTTATGAGGAGACTGGATTCTTTCATAGGCGACCTGGAACAGGCAGAAGGCCATTTACAACCGCTCGTGATGACCGCTTTACTGTGTCAACATTAAAAAATCGTCACCTTTATGCTGTTCAAGTGCAACTACAACTCCGTGAGGTGCGAGGAGTGGCTATTAGTCAGTGGACAGTAAGACGAAGACTGCAGGAAAATAAGCTGACCGCTAAAACACCTGCGATTGGTCCAAAACTTACTCCAGTTCATCGGCAAGCCCGCCTGCGTTTTGCACGGGATCATCTGAAATGGACGTTGGAGCAATGGGGATCTGTTCTGTTCTCAGATGAGACCAGAATATGCCTCCATGGTAGCGACCGAAGAAGGAAAGCGTACCGAAGACCAAGAGAGCGATTTTCAGATTGCTGCTTTGAAGAGCGGAGTGCTTATGGAGGTGGTTCCTGTATGATCTGGGGTGCAATTTCTATAGAAGCACGAACCGACCCTGAGTTCATTCGTAGGGGCGACCGTGTTCACGGAAGAAGAGGTTTAACGGCTGTTAGAAATATCGAGGAGATTTTAGCAATTCATGTGGTACCTTAAGTCGACTACATTGGAGACGAATTTACCTTTATGCATGACAATGCCAGGCCGCACACCGCAAGAATCGTGCAAGATTACATTGCAGAAGTCGGTTTTCGGGTTATGGAGTGGCCAGCATACAGTCCTGACCTAAATCCGATCGAACACTTATGGGATGAGCTAAATCGACGAATTCGAGCTAGACTTCATACCCCAAACTCGATCCCAGAGCTTATTGTTCAGTAGAAGAAGAGTGGTTTAACATCCCCCAAGAAGCAATAGCAAACTTGATTAGATCTATGCCTAATCGTATGAGAGAAGTTATTAGGGAAACAGGAGGTCATACCCTTTATAAAAAAATTAAGTGTTAACTTTAAATTGTCAATAACCCTATTTATGTTAATAATAAAAAAGCTTAATTTGCTTAATGCATTAATTTCACTATGTTAAACATATGATACTCACAATAATTTATACTCACATTAAAGCATATTAAATTGTCTTTCAAACAGCATGTTTCTTTTTTTGATCTGATGAACAATTTTTTTTAAATATAGTTAAAGTGAAAATTTACTGTGGGCCGATTTCTATGCACGCAAGTGTTTTCACACATTAAATGGAATTTCCTAGAATAAAAATATTATTGCCTAGAAGGTGTGCCAATTGATATTTCTCAAACTGACTTAGATATTGACTTAGGATAATTGTATAATTGCGAGTTCGTGTTAGAATGTTATCAATAAAAATCGATAAAATTTTGCTTTGGAGACGTTACTGCACACACCTGAGCTGCATCTTCATAATACTTTGTCACGTTCACGTAGTTCTTCTATCCACTCTAAGAATGTTCGAATATTATGTGGAAATATTGTATAAAAGTTAAAATTTGAAGTATATAATTATGTTAATTTGCATCTTTGTTTTTTATTTAGATTAAGACTACATGTATTAAACAAGGGCAGAAAGACCGATAGGTCGATAGCCTTTTTTAGAAATAAAGATATTTACTACTACTAATTATGTGAACATAATTTTGAAATACATGAATATATTCGCAATGCCAGCAAATATGTTTTGCAGTTAATTAACAAAAAACCCGGACAGTAGTTAAATTATTTGAAATGATTATGTGCATTTGTTTGATTGAAATTGGTCTGCCCAAGACAACAGAGTCAATATTGATATTTCGGCCAACTCAATTATTTAAAAATACCACAAGCGCTCAAATTTGACTTTTCAGTTAATAATTAATTTCCAATCCTGTTACCTATTCCATGCTATTTATATAAATATGTAGATAAGCTATTGCCCTTTTCCCGTTTCAACACACATCAAAGGTTTTGCATATTTGCCTGATTATAATAATCAATAAACATTCACATTAACAGCATGTAATATTAAGTGGCAACCAACTGATACAATTTTACATTATACATTTCCAAAAATTGTGGATGTTTATAATATACATACTCCATAATATTAAATATCTTTCGTTCATTATTAATGAAAATACAGGAAATTCCATGCTTTAGATGACTCTATCTGCGTTAAATTTTGCTTGATTATGCAGGAAATAATGTTACTTCTCTCTCTAGTACATTCAGTGAAAATGTTGTTTCTAAACACATTACACAGCACATGAAATGCGTTGATGCGATTTCTTGTTGGCTGTGACTGCTCTTGCATTATTTATTCCGAACAAAATTAACTGCACCAATGCACTAAATATTTTATTCACTGTAGCTTTGAGGCTAATTGATATGCCCGTACTTAGGTCCCCCTTGCTATGTAGGTACTGTCGAATAATTAAACTGACGAAAATCGTGAATATTGAGTTAATACGTAGCTGAGTTAGTATTAATTTGAGCGAATAAAAATGATCAGAATCTATCCCAGCAAAGAAAATGGATTCAACAGAATGATGCATGGTTGAAATATTTCAAAATGTTTGGACTAGATGTTTTCAAATCGCTGAGTAAGTCCACATGGTCCTATTGAATGGCCATCACGGTCACCGGATCTTACACCACTCGATTTCGTTCTATGAGGGTATTTAAGAAAATTGATCTGATGACTCTTGATGACCTTTAACATGGGATTAATAAATAATTGTAGCAATGTGAGAAGAAATACTGAATTGTTCTATTCCAGGAAAACAAACTTACAAGGTGTCTCACAAAAGAACTTTACATTCATTTCGTGCCTTTTCCCGTTTTAAATATTGTCAGATATGCTGAAAGTTTGTCAATTAGAGGTATTTTGTACCTACAATGCTACTAAATAAATTGGCAATATCTGACACCAAATTCAACTGAGTCAGCAGCTGAAAAATATTATCAGAAGGTGACCAACTTTCTTAGAAAATCTTAAATCTCCTAATTCTTCAACACATGTTGTGGCTTTCCAAATAACGTCCCTTTGCCCATCAATATTCAGCATTCATTACAGCCCAATATTTTTACCTCTGATAAATTTTTGAACGTAAAACGTACCCTTTGAAACCTAGGTATAGTAATAGTAAAACGTTCCAATCTGATTCGGTCAAATTTGTCTCCTTACACATTTCATTATAACACCGTTCTGGAATTCATTTCTTGAATTGAGTTAGTTGAGCCTTTCTAATGAAATTCAGTGATCTCAATCAAAATTCCCTAAATGTAAATTTGAATTGTCCTGCATTCTAATGAAATCTAATCTATTGAACACTTGGCATGTACTAATATTTAGATTCATTTGCTCTCTGTTTTGTTAATTCGGTTCGAACCCCCATTCACAAACTGGCACATGCAGTGAAACAAACCGTTCACATTCATCAACTTCCATAACAGCACAGACTGATCCTGCTGATAATTGTAATGATGGAAGATAAAGTGCACTATACTGTTACTAAGCGCGTTTATTACGATGAAGACATGCAGCCGAAATGGTTCAAATTTATCCATATGAGAACAGAACAGAACTAGAACATATCTGTTCGTTTTTGTCGTATCGAATAGTTATGCTCCAATAAGTACGTTATAACAACATTATTTAAGTCTATTTTAATACTCCAACTTCAGTTTAAATGTAATTTAATGGTTGAACTGAAAACTTATATTAACGTTTATTTCTGATTTTATACAATTTATTTATTTTTGTTCATTGTTTACCACTTAAAGAATTATCTTCCTATAATCCACGTGGAAAACCTTAATGTTACGTTTAAACATTTGTGGCAATCTACTGACAACCTACTCGTTAAGTTTTATAAAATATGGATCAGAACAATTATGCTCAGGTTTCTCAACCTGTTATTAGCTAACTTTGACGACTTAAAATTTTTATAGCTTATGGATTATGGAATTTTACTTTGACTTTAGTAGTTTGTATCTGTGTCGTTTTAATGCGATCTATGTAGAAATACTGGGTGAATCAGAAATTTTGGATCAAATCCCAGAGATTTTTCAGTGCAACAATTGAAAACATTTGAGTATAGGAACCAACGTCGGGAAATGTGTCCCTAAGGGGTTACGCTCGTATGACGCTTTCAAATCGTTATGTGCAAAAATTTGTTAACAAAGCAAAGTTGCTGCAGACCTGAAGTCAGCGTCTGTTGAATAACGAAACAGAAAATTTCGTTGCTCAAGAATCTGATAAAGCAGCCACTGACAAATTTGAACTATTGGCGGATAATTTTCTGGAGTCAAACCTCGAACTGCTTGTAAATGGGATTGATAAAGTTGTTCAAATAACGGAAACTTCAGTCGTACCCAGACCCTGTGCTATTTAACGAGTGTTAGTCGAAAATTTATTTGAAAATCTGCGAGGAAATTTTTTTTCAAAATGTACCTTTCGTATTCTTCAAAAAACCATTCTCAGTAGGGTGGTGATATGTGTGTTCAAACAAAAGTGGCAGAGCATTACAGAGTTTCTTGACGAACAAAAAAAACATTCTTGCACATAACGGTCTTAGAGGGTCATAAGGCCGTAGCACTTTAGGAAGACGTTTTCGGCCATACGTCCTTATTCTTAAATGCATTCTATTGCTTCACTGAACAATTAGTAGAAGGCTGATACTATCGGACTGAATTGAATTATTGAAATTATGTCCTGTATTTAAAAATGAAAATTTATCTTAGAAAAAAAACTTCTTGAAGATAAACATATACTTTGCTGGTTTCGGGCCATAAAACCCAACTAAGTTTCATAAACATGAAGTAACTACTAGCTACACGTTAAAACTAATGTTAAGACCAAAGATAAATATTCGAATTTGAAATAGGCAAATTGTTGCGTTTTGTTAATACAATAAATATATGCCAGTATTCCAGTAGTGGCAAATATTTTTGAAACCTCATGTTTCCATTTAAGGCAGAACATATTTCGCAATTAGCAATGCTGGTAGCGACAACAACTGAAAAATTACTTTCCATTAAAAGTCCATTAGAAATAACCTGCACTTGCTGCTTCCAAACCGATACATCATCAGTAAAGCAGTAATGTGGAATCTGCTAAATGGTCTTTCTGGCATTTTCTCGTAATTTAAACACAATGTTTCCCTCTACGCGAACGAACTGAAACCGGAACAAACGCGAGTGCCAAAAATGGAAAATTTATTTTCGTCTAGGTGCTGGAATTCAAAAGTATCGTCGAGCAACTGTGGAATGTTAAATATCAATTTACATTTTACTTTTTTTGGCCGATTTTGTTTGTATAAAAACTATAAAATACTTATTGAAGCTGATTGTAAAAAGTTAAAAAAAGGCAACTCTAAAAAGTTAGATGTAAAATTTTCATTCGGCTGAGAGAAATAAAAAATTGATATTGCTATAGAAAAAGTCTTGCACTACCAGAATCTAGTGTATATCACACATGGTGCGAGTAATGTATTATAAATAAGAATTTAATATGACCCCCTAAAAACGGCCAAATAATTTCAATCATACAACATGGGTTTTCGGACCGGCAAGCGCATTTATGTAAATTGAACAGGTTATTCAGGAACAGTTCTTTATTCAAGGCAAATTTTGGGTGTCCTAAGTCTAATTTGATATTGTAAAATGTTAAATTATGGTAATGTTGAAATCGTTATATTTGAAAAATATAAGTTATTATTATGTGGTTTTACTTTCACAATAAAATTAATTGCTACAAAAAAAAACGGGAATCTGCGTAATTAACTGAATTAACGCCTATTGTATAATATGAATATTACTTGAATATACGTATCTATTTCTTAAATTAAAAATGTGAATAGATGAAGAACTAAAATTAATTGAGGAAATGCGAATAAAAAGTGAAATTATTCGAAAAAATATTTCTTGGAACATTCCTTACTGCACATCCGGCATATCAACAAACATTTTAAAAATCTATATTGTCGTGATGTCCAAAAACGTGATGTGGAAGTAGGACATACATAAAATCAAAAACAAAAATGGGGACATAATGACGAACAAAAGAGATATAATAACAACTATCGAAACTTTTTACAAACAACTATAGTCAACACCAAACAACGAGTTAAATACCAATATCTGTGCTAGCTGCTAGTGCTAAACCAAGAATCGGAAGACATTCCTGAGATGGATGGAGCAGAAATCATGGCAGCTCTAAAGAGCATGAAAAATAATAAAGTACCGGGTGAAGACGGTCTAGTAATAGAAAGCATAAAATATGGTGGACTCGAAGGGATAATACCATCTCAGTGGGAAAACGCACAAATTATTATATTACATAAGAAAAGGAGATAATTGCACACGAAGATTTTAACCACACGTTTAACAAACAAACTCGAATTCTTTCTTTCAAAAGAACAAGCAGGATTTAGAAGAAAATATGGAACGAACGACCACCTTCCCACAATAAAAGCTCTTATCGAAAAGTGCATAGAATACAATAAGCCGCTTATGCTGATTTTCGTAGACTGTAAAAAGGCATTCGACACAATAGACCAACAGAAACTATTAAAAACACTTGTTGAATGCCATATAGACCATCGTTACCCTACATCTATTAGATTTATATACAAGACAGCAACAGCAAATGTAAAATTATCGAACGAACAATACACAAATAAATTTAAAATCGAGGGAGGACTGAGGCAGGGCGATGCGCTCTCCCGTAAACTGTTCGTTACCTTGTTACAGAGCATGTTATGTATGGCTAGAAATAAAATTTTCAAAAACCCAGTATATCACTAATCTCATCTTGAGTGATCCATCAAAATTAACAACAATAACATAGAACTCTTCAGAAGAGACAATCAAACACACGAAATAAAGCGTTGAATAGGTGGATTAACCTGGGCAGCTTATGGAAAATTAAGAACAGTTTTCCGATCCAGTCTTCCAAGGTGTTTAAAAAGGAAGGTATTTAACCAATGCTTTCTCCCGGTTTTAACATTCGGCTCAGAGACTTTAACAATGACCAATGAACAATATTCAGAAAATACAAGTCATGCAACGTAAGATGGAGAGATCAATGCTCAGAATAATACTCCGAGATAGAGTCCCAAATAGAACCATCAGACATAACACAGTAGTAAGAGATGCTGTCGAAACCATTCTGCGTATAAAGTGGAACTGGGCGGATCATGTGGAAGAATGGAAGCATGCAGAAGCAGAGGACGTCCACCAGCTTGATGGAGTGACGACATAAGGAGCCTCGCTGGAAATTGGATGCTGATGGCACAGGACCGGAAAGAATGGCAAAATATGAGAAAGGATTTTGTCCATCAGTGGGCAGTATAGGCTGAGGATGATGATGATGATGATGATGATACTGGAAATATAGGTTTTACCTTTTAGCTCATCCAGTTTAAGAAATTGGTTGGCGAATGCTGCAGTTGATAAAATTAATTAGTTTAAAAGCAAATTTTTAGCCTTCAAGTTTCATTGCTATCTTATGTTTTCAACACAATTTGTTATTGAATTTAAATTTAAGTTTTGTTTACAAAATATTAGTTATCACGTTGTCGCACAAATTAAATATATGAAAGACTCAACTTTGGTTTTTTTTTGCAGGACACACTGAATGATTCGCACTGACAATGTTGGCACTTATCAGTGGAATAATCTAGGGACTCACAATTATCCTTGTGACGTAACAAACACGATAAAGAGACTATTTTCCAGGGTGGTTTCTATTTTTTCTCCGTTCTGAGCTTTAATAAGACTGCAACGACAAAAACACAATGATTGCCTATGAAATTATATATTAATAACGTTATTAATGTTGGAACAACTTTCACAGTTTTCTTCCTATTTCTAATTAAATCAAAATAATTTACCTTAAAATTAAATGAGTGAGAAAAAATAACTGATCAATTCCAAACTAACTAATAACGCGAAAAATGTTCAAAAACCGGGTACGAATGTCTCAAATGCAATGGTGATATCACATTAAATCACTCAAAACACCGGGTCGGTGTATATAGCACTACCGTCAGTATTTGACGGGAAAAAGTTGGCGTCCAAAGTGGCAATTAAGTTTAAAAACTTACAGTTTTGGCGTCAAGCAATCTTCTGTCCGTCAGCCTCTAGAGAATTTTATTTTTTAATACTTCCTTAAGTCGGTCCTGACGAACTAGACCTGTTGAGCTTCGAGAGTTGTTTCCGTCTGGTACTACACCAATTTCCAGTATAAACAAATAATACCTTCAGGAGTTTAACGTTGTGGATTTTGTAAGGGGTTGTGGTTCCAATCACTAAAGGTACTGCGCCCTTTATTGCACAATAAACCCACTATCGACTACAGGGGCCCGTGTCAAATTAGACGCCGGGTAAACCAAAAAACAAAGGGGGTGAGAGGGTGAACACAAGTGCCGGTGGGGTCGATGTTTCGGACTCGATTATCGAATGCGAACTACCTCGAGAGTTTCTTCCCTGTCCGCCTGCCAAGGCACACACACATTCTTCAGGTAAATCTTTATAACATCGGGTGGGAGAGGCGAGGAAAGAGGAAGGACCCAGACAATTTTTATGGGGCGCCTATTCGAAGGGAATTTAGGGTGTTGAAGCTTCGTTTGTTGCAAGAAAGTCTGCAACATACTCCCCCCATTGAAGTCTCTTCAATTAAAAGGCATTGAGAGAGCAAACAATACTGACCTAATCAGATGGTATTTGGCGCTTTTAATAGCAGCCTCCCAAATACCTCCCCAATGAGGACTTCGTGGTGGGATAAATTTGAATTCAATTTGGTTTTTCAAAATTGACTCGTCAGTGATAGGTTCATCCGAACCTAACTCCAGTAACCAAAGCCGTTGTATAATCAGCTTTCCTGTAATTATGACTGGAGCGAGTAAACCAAGCGGGTCAAAACACTGCGCCACAAGTGAAAGAATGGATCTTTTTGTTAATTTTGAAAATTTTAAGTTTTCGGGGACAGAGACACCCAAGAAATCATCTTTGGTATTCCAAAGCGCTCCCAAGACCTTGTCCGGACTTCCATCAGGATTTATGTCGAAGTTAGTTGAGTGACATTTGGGTTCCTCTAACACTAAATCAGTACAATTAGTGCGCCATTTGTGAAGAGTGAAATGGTGTTTGTTCATAAGAGAGGTGAGCTCATTGCGCAAAATTTTCAATTCATCCAAGGAATCTGCCCCAGTAAGGACATCATCCATATAACATTGCTTGAGGATAGACTTTGATGCCCGTGGGTATTTGTCTTCATTTTTCATCGCAATCTCTTTGAGAACACGCGTGGCCAAAAATGGAGCGGAGTTAGTTCCGTAAGTCACAGTAAGCAATTCGACACATTGGAGATCTTGATTTGGGTTGTCGCGCCAGAGAATGTTCATAAGAAACGTTTGAGTAGGGTTTACTCTTATTTGTCGAAACATTTTTTCAACATCGCAGACCAGAACAAATTTAAAGGAGCGCATGCGGCACAGAATGTCATAAAGGTCCGGCTGAACCTGATAGCCTTTGAACATTAGGTCGTTTAAAGCATAACCTGATGAACTACGGCAAGAGGCGTCAAAGACAACTCTGAGTTTAGTTGATACACTGTCCTCTCTTAGGACAGCGTGATGCGAGAGAAAATATTTGGATTCTAGCTGGGAATTAGTCAAAACCAGAGGAACAATTCTTGCGTGTCCTAGGGAAATATACTCGTCGATGAACTTTTTGTACTCGAGATAGTACCTTTCATCCCGTGAAAACCTTTTCTCCAAATTCGCAAATCGTTTCCGGGCAATAGCAAAGGAATCACCAAGCTTGAGGTTTTCCTTAGGGGATTTTAGGGGAAGGTCAACCTGGAAAGCTCCATCATCAAGAATCCGTGTTGTTGACTCAAAATTAATTCAGCAATTGATCGTCCTCGGAAATGTAGTTTCCAGAGGCAATTTCTTCAATGGACCAAAATCTAGAAACCAACGTTTCCAGAGAGGATTAGTTTGAGTTAAAAGGGACACATTCAAATTGGCCACGAAAATCTTATTTATTAATAGTATTGTTAACCTTGAATGGAGAGGAATTTTCATATTTGTTTTTATTTAGATTAAGACTGCATGTATTAAACAAGGGCAGAAAGACCGAAGGTCGATAGCCTTTTTAGAAATAAAGATGTTTACTACTACTACCATATTTGGTTGCACGATATCTGCCATAGCTCAGCACAGAGCTCAGTCCAGTGCAAGCTTTGAGCAAAACCACATCGAAGATGCAAGTCATCGTGCTGGTGAAACATCCTGACAAAACTTGCGTATTTTGTTGTTTTGTTACGCCAATTTCAGTCCACACGTATGTTCACATTTTACTTTGCCGTTAACATCTAAATTATATTTTATGAATCCTATATCGCTTACCATTACTGCAGTCTAATTTGTACCATAAGGAAAATTATTATGTTTTTGTTGCATCAAATGGTAAATCAATTGGAATCGAGATCACCTTATTACAAGCTTCAGCTTATTGAGCTGCTGTATTAATATATGTTCATATCGATCGACAAATGCGGCATAAATCCATTATAGGAGATCCACGTACATATTTACGTTTTAGTAAGGGTTCTATATTTAATGCTCTATTGGCACTAGGTTTGAAATAATAAATTGCAATTTGCAAACGTTCATGAGAGTGGAATTAGTGCCGATAATAGAAACAACACCAATACTTAACATACATGAAAAGATAATCTGGTTACAATTGAGTATTCTATTAAATTACTTTCATTTGGGAATCATTAACCTTTTAAATACTAAAATTCCGTGCATGAAATCGGCCCACCGTAAACTTTGAATTACCTATAGTTTTTAAAAAAACTATTCATCAGATCAAAAAAAGAAATATGCTGTTTGAAAGACAAGTTAATATGCTTAGCGTGAGTATAAATGTATTAAGAAGGCTAATGCATACTACACCACAAAAAGCCGCCCAAGTTATGCTTTAATCACAAAATGGACTTAGTCAGCGAGCTGTGCTATACAATTGGATATGACACGCGCAGCGGTTCGAAGAGTGTGCAAACGTTATGAGGAGACTGGATTCTTTCATAGGCGACCTGGAACAGGCAGAGGCCATTACAACCGCTTGATGACCGCTTTACTGTGTCAACATTAAAAAAATCGTCACCTTTATGCTGTTCAAGTGCAACTACAAATCCGTGAGGTGCGGAGGAGTGGCTATTAGTCAGTGGGCAGTAAGACGAAAGACTGCAGGAAATAAGCTGACCGCTAAAACCGCGATTGGTCCAAAACTTACTCCAGTTCATCGGCAAGCCGCCTGCGTTTTGCCGGGATCATCTGAAAAGGACGTTGGAGCAATGGGGAATCTGTTCTGTTCCCAGATGGAGACCCAGAATATGCCTCCATGGAGCGACCCGAAGAAGGAAAGCGTACCGAAGGACCAAGAGAGCGATTTCAGATTGCTGCTTTGAAGAGCGGAGTGCTTATGGAGGGGGTTCCTGTATGATCTGGGGTGCAATTTCTATAGAAGCACGAACCGACCTGAGTTCTCGTAGGGGCGACCGTGTTCCCGGAAGAAGAGGTTTAACGGCTGTTAGAAATATCGAGGAGATTTTAGCAATTCATGTGGGACCTTAAGTCGACTACATTGGAGACGAATTTACTTTAGCATGACAATGCCAGGCCGCACATCGCAAGCATCGTGCAAGATACATTGCGACGGCGGTTTCGGGTTATGAGTGGCCCAGCATACAGTCCTGACCTAAATCCGATTCGAAACACTTATGGGATGAGCTAAATCGACGAATCAGAGCTAGACTCATACCCCAAACTCGATCCCAGAGCTTATGTTGTTCCAGTAGAAGAAGAGTGGTTTAACATCCCCCAAGAAGCAATAGCAAACTTGATTAGATCTATGCCTAATCGTATGAGAGAAGTTATTAGGGAAAAACAGGAGGTCAACCCTTTATAAAAAAAATTAAGTGTTAACTTAAATTGTCAATAACCCTATTTATGTTAATAATAAAAAAGCTTAATTGCTTAATGCATTAATTTCATTATGTTAAACATATGATACTCACAATAATTTTACTCACCTTAAAGCATATTAAATTGTCTTTCAAACAGCATGTGTCTTTTTTTGATCTGATGAACAATTTTTTTTAAATATAGTTAAAGTGAAAATTTACTGTGGGCCGATTTCTATGCACGCAAGTGTTTTCACACATTAAATGGAATTTCCAGAATAAAAATATTATGCCTAGAAGGTGTGCAATTGATTATTCTCAAACTGACTTAGTATTGACTAGGATAAATGTATAATGCGAGTTCGTGTTAGAATGTCATCAATAAAAATCGATAAAATTTGCTTTGGAGACGTTACGCACACACCTGAGCTGCATTTCATAATACTGTTGTCACGTTCAAGTAGTTCTTGTATCCACTCTAAGAATGTTCGAATATTAGTGGAAATTTGTATAAAAGTTAAAAATTGAAGTATATACATTATGTGAATTTGCATCTTTGTTTTTATTAGATTAGACTACATATTAAACAAGGGCAGAAAGACCGATAGGTCGATAGCCTTTTTAGAAATAAAGATATTTACTATACTAATTAGTGAACATAATTTGAAATACAGAATATATTCGCAAATGCCAGCAAATATGTTTTGCAGGTAATTAACAAATAAACCCGGACAATAGTAAATTATATTGAAATGATTATGTGCATTTGTTGATTGAAATTTGGTCTGCCCAAGACAACAGAGTCAATATTGATTTCGGCCAACTGAATTATTAAAAATACCACAAGCGCTCAAATTGACTTTTCAGTAATAATTTAATTTCCAATCCTGTTACCTATTCCATGCTATTTATATAAATATGTAGATAAGCTATTGCCCTTTTCCGTTTCAACACACATCAAAGGTTTTTGCATATTTGCTGATTATAATAATCAATAAAACATTCACATAACAGCATGTAATATTAAGTGGCAACCAACTGATACAATTACATTAACATTTTCAAAAATTGTGGATGTTTATAATATACATACTCCATAATATTAAATATCTTTCGTTCATTATTAGAAAATACAGGAAATTCCATGCTTAGATGACTCTATCTGCGTTAAATTTTGCTTGATTATGCAGAGGAAATAATGTTACTTCTCTCTAGTAATTCAGTGAAAATGTTGTTTCTAAACACATAACACAGCACATGAAATGCGTTGATGCGATTTCTTGTTGGCTGTGACTGCTCTTGTGCATTATTTTCCGAACAAATTAACTGCACCAATGCACTAAATATTTATTCACGGGCTTTGAGGCTAATTGATATGCCCGCGTATAGGTCCCCCTTGCTGTATGTAGGTACTGTCGAATAATTAAACTGACGAAAAACGTGAATATTGAGTTAATACGTACGATGTAGATTAATTGAGCGAATAAAAATGATCTAAAATCATCCCGCAAAGAAAATGGATTCAACAGAATGATGCATGGTTGAAATATTTCAAAAGTGTTGGACTAGATGTTTTCAAATCGTTGAGTAAGCCACACATGGTCCTATGTGAATGGCCATCACGGTCACCGGATCTTACACCACTCGATTTCGTTTCTATGAGGGTATTTAAAAAAAAATTGATCTGATGACTTGATGAACCTTTAACATGGGATTAATAAATAATTGTAGCAATGTGAGAAGAAATACTGAATTGTTCTATTCCAGGAAAACAAACTTACCAAGGTGTCTCACAAAAAGAACTTTCATTCATTTCGTGCCTTTTCCGTTTTTAAATATGTCAGATTGCTGAAAGCTTGCAATTAGATATTTGTACCTACAATGCTACTAAATAAATTGGCAATATTGACACCAAATTCAACGGAGTAGCAGCTGAAAAAATATTATCAGAAGGTGACCAACTTGTTAGAAAATCTTAAATCTCCTAATTCTTCAACAAATCTTGTGGCTTTCAAATAACGTCCCTTGCCCATCAATATCAGCATCATTACAGCCCAATATTTTTACCTTCTGATAAATTTTGAACGTAAAACGCACCCTTTGAAACTAGGTATAGTAATAGTAAAACGTTCCAATCTGATTCGGTCAAATTTGTCTCCTACACATTTCTTATAAAACCGTTCTGGAATTCATTTCTTGAATTGAGTAGTTGAGCCTTTCTAATGAAATTCAGTGATCTCAATCAAAATTCCTAAATGTAACTTTGAATTGTCCTGCATTCTAATGAAATCTAACTTTGAACACTTGGCATGTACTAATATTTAGATTCATTTGCTCTCTGTTTGTTAATTCGGTTCGAACCCCCATTCACAAACTGGCACATGCAGTGTGAAAACAAACCGTTCACATTCATCAACTTCCATAACAGCACTGACTGATCCTGCAGATAATTGTAATGATGGAAAAAGTGCACCATACTGTTACTAAGCGCGTTTATACGATGAAGACATGCCGCCGAAATGGTTCAAATTTATCCATATGAGAACAAACAGAACTAGAACATATCTTTTCGTTTGTCTTATCGAATAGTTATGCTCCAATCCGTACGTTTATAACAACATTATTAAGTCTATTTAACTCAAACTTCAGTTTTAAATGTAGTTGAATGGTTGAACTGAAAACTTATATAACTTTATATCTGATTTTATATACTTTATTTACTTTGTTGAGGTTACCACTTAAAGAATTATCTTCGATAATCCACGTGGAAAACCTTAATGTTACGTTTAAACATTGTGGCAATCTACTGACAACCTACTCGTTAAGTTTTATAAAATATGGATCAGAACAATATGCTCAGGTTTCTCAACCTGTTATTAGCTAACTTGACGACTTTAAATTTATAGCTTATGGATTATGGAATTTTACTGTGACTTTGTAGTTGTATCTGTGTCGTTTTAATGCGATCTATGTAGAAATACTGGGTGAATCAGAATTTTGGATCAAATCCCAGAGATTTTTCAGTGCAACAATTGAAAACATTTGAGATAGGAACCAAGTCGGGAAATGTGTCCCTAAGGGGTTACGGTCGTATGACGCTTCAAATCGTTATGTGCAAAAATTTTGTTAACAAATCAAAGTTGCTGCGATCCATATTCAGCGTCTGTTGAATAACGAAACAGAAAATTCCGTTGCTCAAGAATCTGATAAAGCAGCCCTGGCAAATTTCAACTATTGGCGGAATTTCAGGAGTCAAACCTGAACTGCTGTAAATGGGATTGATAAAAATTGCTCAAATAACACCCGCCAAACGGAAACTTCAGTCGTAACCAGACCCTGCGCTATTGACGAGTGTAGTCGAAAATTTATTTGAAAATATGCGAGGAATTTTTTTTCAAAATGTACGGTTCGTATTCTTCAAAGAACCATTCTCAGTAGGGTGGTGGTGATATATGTGTTCAAACAAAAGTGGCAGAGCATACAGAGTTTCTTGACGAACAAAAAAAAACATCTTGCACATAACGGTCTTAGAGGGTCATAAGGGCGTAGCACTTAGGAAGACGTTTTCGGCCATACGCCTTATACTTAAAGATTCTATTGCTTCACTGAACACTTCACTGAATATACATTAAGTTGATTGAAATTATGTCCTGTATTTAAAATGCAAATTATCTTAGAAAAAAAACTTCTGAAGATAAACATTACTTTGCTGGTTCGGGCCATAAAACCAACTAAGTCTCATAAACTGAAGTAACTACTAGCATACCGTTAAAACTAATGTAAGACCAAAGATAAATATTCGAATTTGAAATAGGCAAATGTGTGGTTTTGTAATACAATAAATAGATGCCAGTATTCCAGTAGTGGCAAATATTTTGAAACTCAGTTTCCATTTAAGGCACAGCCATATTCGCAATAGCAATGCTGGGTAGGACAACAACTGAAAAATATTTCATTAAAAGTCCATTAGAAATAACCTGCACTTGCTGCTTCCAAACCGACACATCATCAGTTAAAGCAGTAATGTGGAATCTGCTAAATGGTTCTTTCTGGATTTCTCGTAATTTAAACACAATGTTTCCCTCTACGCGAACGAACTGAAACCGGAACAAACGCGAGTGCCAAAAATGGAAAATTTATTTTCGTCGAGGTGCTGGAATTAAAGTATCGTCGAGCAACTGTGGAATGTTAAATATCAATTACATTTGACTTTTTGGCCGATTTTGTTTGTATAAAAATATAAAATACTCTATTCAAGCTGATGTAAAAGTTTAAAAAAGGCAACTCTAAAAGTTAGATGTAAAATTTTCATTCGGCTGAGAGGAAATAAAAAATGATATTGCTATAGAAAAAGTCTTGCACTACCAGAATCGAGTGTATACACACATGGTGCGAGTAATGTATTATAAATAAGAATTAAAATGGACCCCCTAAAAAACGGCCAAATTAATTCAATCATACAACATGGGTTTTCGGACCGGCAAGCGCCATTTATGTAAATTGAACAGGGTATTCAGGAACAGTTCTTTATTCAAGGCAAAATTTGGGTGTCCTAAGTCTAATTTGATATGAAAATGTAAATTATGGTAATGTTGAAATCGTTATATTGAAAAATATAAGTTATTATTATGTGGTTTTACTTTCACAATAAAATTAATTGCTACAAAAAAAACGGGAATCTGCGTAATTAACTGAATTAACGCTATTGTATAATATGAATATTACTTGAATATACGTATCTATTTCTTAAATTAAAAATGGAATAGATGAAGAACTAAAAATTAATGGAAATGCGAATAAAAGTGAAATTATTCAGAAAAAATATTTCTGGAACATTCCTACTGCACATCCGGCATATCAACAAACATTTTAAAAACTCTATATGTCGTGATGTCCAAAACGTGATGTGGAAGTAGGACATACATAAAATCAAAAAACAAAAATGGGGACATAAGACGAACAAAAAGAGATATAATAACAACATCGAAACTTTTTACCAACAAACTATAGTCAACACCAAACAACGAGTTAAATACCAATATCTGTGTAAGCTGCTAGTGCTCAACCAAGAATCGGAAGATCCTGAGATGGATGGAGCAGAAAACAGGCAGCTCTAAAGAGCATGAAAAATAATAAAGCACCGGGTGGACGGTTTCTAGTAATAGAAAGCATAAAATATGGTGGACTCGAAGGATAATACCATCTCGTGGGAAAACGCACAAATTATTATATTACATAAGAAAAGGAGATAATGCACACGAAGATTTTAAAACCACACGTTTAACAAACAAACTCGAGTTCTTTCTTTCAAAAGAACAAGCAGGATTTAGAAGAAAATATGGAACCAACGACCACCTTCCCACATAAAAGTCTTATCGAAAAGTGCATAGAATACAATAAGCCGCTTATGTGATTTTCGTAGACTTTAAAAAGGCATTCGACACATAGACCAACAGAAACTATTAAAAGCACTTGTGAATGCCATATAGACCATTCGTCACCCTACATCTATTAGGATTTATTACAAGACAGCAACAGGCAAATGTAAAATTATCGAACGAACAATACACAAATAAATTTAAAATCGAGGGAGGACTGAGGCAGGGCGATGCGCTCTCCCCTAAAACTGTTCGTTACCTTGTTACAGAGCATGTTATGTATGGCTAGAATAAAAATTTTCCAAAACCCAGTATATCACTAATCTCATCTTGAGTGATCCATCAAAATTAACAACAATAACATAGAACTCTTCAGAAGAGACAATCAAACACACGAAATAAAGCGTTGAATAGGTGGGATTACCTGGGCAGCTATGGAAAATTAAGAACAGTTTTCGATCCAGTATTCCAAGGGGTTTAAAAAAGGAAGGTATTTAACCAATGCTTTCTCCCGGTTTAACATTCGGCTCAGAGACTTGTAACAATGACCATGAACAATATTCAGAAAATACAAGTAATGCAACGTAAGATGGAGAGATCAATGCTCAGAATAACCCTCCGAGATAGAGTTCCAAATTAGAACCATCAGGAAATCACACAGTAGTAAGAGATGTTTGTCGAAACCATTCTGCGTATAAAGTGGAACTGGGCGGGTCATGTGGAAGAGTGGAAGCATGCAGATAACAGAGGACGTCCACAGCTTGATGGAGTGACGACATAAGGAGCCTCGCTGGGAATTGGATGCTGATGGCACAGGACCGGAAAGAATGGCAAAATATGAGAAAGGTTTTTGTCCATCAGTGGGCAGTATAGGCTGAGGATGATGATGATGATGATTGATGATGATGATGATGATACTGGAAATATAGGTTTTACTTTTGGCTCATCCAGTTAAGAAATTGGTTGGCGAATGCTGCAGTTGATAAAATTAATTAGTTTAAAAGCAAAATTTTAGCCTTCAAGTTTCATTGCTATCTTATGTTTTCAACACAATTTGTTATTGAATGTAAATGGACTACACACCATAAAGAACTACTGAATAAAACAGACAACTACAAGTACGAATTGACAAAACACTGTCATTTTCTTTTTCCTCTGAACAAGGGCTCCCTCAGGATCCCCGCTCTCACACGTTTCTCTACAATATATACTGCCATGACATATACAATTACAACTTACCGGACAAAAATCAATCGACAGATCGGCATACATATTACAATACGCAGACGACACGGCACTTATTGTACATGACAAAACTACTGAGAGAGCAGCTCAAAGACTCCAAACACTAACAAACAACACAATGACATGGTTTAATAAGTGGAGACTAACACCAAACGCGTCAAAAAATCAACTTCTGCTCACAAACCACAGACTCAACGCTGACTCCCCTACGATAACTGCAGACGGCCAAACGACACAACCAAAAAACGACGTAAAATACCTTGGAATCACAATTGACCACAAACTTAAATTCACTAAACACATACGAAACATCAGGGCAGAAACAATAAAGAGAACAAAACACTTCCGATCACTAACCTACGAAGACAGAGGAATTAGCACAAACACCGCCACCAAAATATATAAAGCGATTTGTAGACCCTTGCTAGACTTTGGACATATACTCATGACCAACGGAACAGAAAGGACAAAACGTTATACACAAACAACAGAACAAATTGCACTAAGACTAATAACACGAATAAGACACCCCCAAAACCCACTGCACAACCCCCCCCCACCCAACTACTATACGAACGCACAAACATGACAAAGATCTCGGAAAGACTCATACAGACAAAATGGACATGGAAAGACTCTACAGACAAAATGGACAAACAACCCCTACAACTGGACCATACTGAATCCCCTTTGTCTTACAAGACCAACCAGACAATCCCGCTTCCGTTTCCCTACATCAACGCTACTCGAACACTTACAAATGCAACTGACTAGTGGACAATAAAATAATTTTTTCTTGTCATTGGAATTTTATTTAATAATATTGTTAACCTAGAATAAGAGAATTTTCATATTTGTTTTTTATTTAGATTAAGACTACATGTATTAAGCAAGGGCAGAAAGACCGATAGGTCGATAGCCTTTTTTAGAAATAAAGATGTTTACTACTACTGAAAAAGAGGGCTCTAATTTCACACTAAAGAACATATTCTTTATCAAAACATAATCAAGAAAGCTGTAAGAGAAAATGTTCTTACAGAAATTGAAAAAGTTCTATACAATATTCTTGCTGCTCTTATTCTTTGTGCTTTTGTTTTTCTCTATGAGCACTAAATAATGTCAGAACTAGAACCAGATAATATATCGATTGGAAATCTGGTATTAAAAACGTACAATCTTTAAATTTACAAAATGTGTCATAATTTCAAACCGTATGGGACGAGAAACGGTCATCATTTCAGACCTGGAGATTTTGAACGCCGAATGAATTTTTGCTGCTGGCTCCTGGAAAACTGCAGGAATTGGGATAGACGAAGCATATGTAAGTAGCGCTTGTGTTTTCAACTGCTACAACTCCTACACGTGATAGATTTATCGGTCGATTGGTTATTAATGGCACTATAATATCACAAACGTATTTGGAGACTTTAAGACAAGTAGAACCCTTTGTTGATGAACTGCCGCTTACTGAACGGGAGAACATATTTTCCAACCTCATAACGCTGCAATAGTCAAAAATGTATTGTGGGGAATTTTTGTGCTGGGAACCAAGGTGCTATTCTCTGGTGGGCAAGGTCCCCGGACTTAAGACCCATGGGCTTTTTCCTTTGAAAAAAATTCTCTGCAAACTCGAGACCAGAGTTAAAAATATCAGTAATACAAGGATTTGCATTTCTCCCGTCTCCCGTCCATTAAAATGATTAACTCCTCAAGAAATGTTCAGGAAAGGTGTCGTCTATGCATTGGGGAAAGCGGTAGGCAATTCGAACATCTATTGTAAGGATATGTTTTGTTCTTGTTGGCTGAATGTTATGTTTTGTTTTCTAATAGTTAATTTGCATTATACATCTATAGAATATACTGCTCCAATAACGGTCTCTACCGTTTCTTAAACTGTCTTTATTGCTAGGTTGACGGTTGTCATCTAAACTTGAAAATACTTTAAATCTCTATATTTGTTATGTATTTATCTCTATATTAACGAGTAAAACCATTTTTACTCTATATTTAAGAAGCTCAGCAGCACTCTGCTAATAAAAAGTTCAACTTCAAAATCTATATAAAAAGGCAACAGAAAATAAATAAATTTTGTTATGCGAAAATCTCTTCTTCATTCTTTTCGCGTTGTATTTTAATTTATTTTCTCTCTGATTTATCAAAGTACATAATTTTTTTTCGTTTTGGCCAAATGTATCTTCTTTTCGATATACATGTTGCTGGTATTTTAAGTCGTTATGTTTTGATAATGTTCATACACTTTAGTAAAATGTTTGAAGATAACAAAATTAATACATTTGCCCGTTTCGCTTGCCACTTCAAGGTATGATATTTATTTTTTCCTGCCACATCCAAATTGTAATTGAAGCCAACTTTGAAATTCGGAAGTGCAAACATCAAACAGTCATTGCTAACATAAATTTGGGTTTCCTGTAGTTACCAAGATGCTTTTCCTGGTTAATTTTGCCTTAATTATTAACTGTCTCCAGAAATAATAACCAGCATATTGTTTCTTGTTTAAGAAGATAATTCTTCCTAGTTGCTATCTACTTTCGATCAGGTTTATTAGAATTTCAAGCACTTTCTGTAGCCTTATGTATATGGATAACACTACAACTATTAATAATCGGCACTTTTTCTCTTTCCTGCGAAAACGTTTACAATGCGGCTTTATCTAAGCTCCTTAACAGAGAGAATGCTTAATATTACCGATTAACTTTCAACGGCAACGAGATATTTGTGTTGTAATTTGTTAGCAATGTGATTTCTCTGAAGGGAACTTACATGGATTAAATATCTAACTAATTTGTTAAAAAAAAAACAAAAATTTATCTCGAATTTCCTTTTATATTAATCTTCAAAGCACTTGATTGCATTTTCATTGAATGCAACACTTGACAAAGAGATAGATGATTCAAGGAGCAAACGTGGAAAGTTTGATAATGAATCTTAGTTTCCTATTAATGTAAACCTGTTTCGACTTGAATAAATTCCACACTCAAAGAAGGTATTAAATTGCACACAGCTGCTGTTAGGTTGCTTCAGCTATTTCAGGAAAATTAAATCTTCTCGAAAACTCGAATCGAGAAAGAATAAAATATAAAACAAACTTTTTTACTTCCAAAGTTTATAGCTTCATCCAGCTCATCGTTACCAGCAGTTCTTCGGAAAATGGATTTCATGAGATCAAAACAGAAATGCATGTCTTCATTGTTTTATAAATATTTAATCAAATTTGCACAATCTTAAAGAAATTCTTAAGGTTGGAAGAGAGACTAAAGGTAGCTACGAAAGTACCTAAACATATATTTTGATAAATCTATAAAATATATATTCGTTGTATGCTTGTTGAAATTTACTTTCGATTTTTTAAATTTACTTAACTTCATTCGAGCACTCGATCCAAAGCCTTTCTAATCATATGTGAGCTCTGAAGCTAATCTTCATTCTAAAATATTTTTAACTTAATCAAAAAGCTTTCATGACCATTGCATGTAACGCGTGAGTTTTTCTGGTTTGAGTTCGTTGTGGAATAGAATTTCTCCATGAAGTATATATTTTTAAATGTTTTTGGGACGATCTAAAAGTCTCAAAAAATCCTTTTTTATTTATAATTTTACTAAAACCCATATTATTCACAGCATCCATATATGAGAAACTATTTCTAGCCTTTATTTTATTCTAGGCTAGGTCTTAACCATTTTCAGATTTTCCAATACATTTCGAAATACGAAGTTTGTTTCTTGAAACGAAAAAAATAAAAATGTTTCTGAAAAATTATATGCTTGTTAGAACTGTGTAATTTGCCAGGGTTACTTTTCAATTGAAACGTTAAGACCCTTTTACATAAATTTACAAAGTTGATCATGTTTTGATCATAAAAAAATGTATTTGAATCTTTATATATCTGTGGAACGAATAAATTTTGGAAAATCGTTATCAGCATATTCATCATATTACACGAAGCAAAATAAATCAAAATCATCATCTGGCTTCTAAAGTGCAAAACATATTTTTGCAAGTCCTCAAAAGCTTACCTTTAGCGTGCTTGAAGAATTCCCTAAATGTACTGGAGACTGTCGAACTTGCGTAACTGTCCGCGACCGATGAACTTTTCACACACTTTAATACACCATTCACAATGTCAATGTCGTCGCGAATTGATTTGCTCTTGATCGATGGCTCTGACTAAAATTTACCGGTATCCAAACAAAATTGAAGAAACGGTAAAAATATGAGTCTCGGTTCAGTTGTCACGGCTTGCGATGACAAAAAAGGAGACGAAAATAATTGTACATACGAAAATGAAAATCGCTAAACGAAGCCGGCTAGATAGAGCTTGGTAGTTGTTCTTCTGGTGGGCTCTAAGCCTTCCGCTATAGAAGTAAGCCAACGAAGAGCGCGTCTTCGTTTTTACGCTAAGAAGAAGACCAAAAGGCCGTACTATTGGATGGTGTCTCGGCTAGCCGAAGAACACTCGGATTTAACAGTTAGAAGCACATAAGAACTTGAGGACGCTTGCATTACTTAAGTCTACTTTTCAGGAATATTGCGGAAAACTAAAATCCTTAATTGCGTACTGCTAACGCCTGTTATGTTAGCACTTCGGAATATAAATGGGTTTATCAACTTGTTCTTTTTCAATACGGATGTTAACTTTAGGAAACTTCACCTACACTCTTTTGATTAAGAAACGGTTTGAATAAACCGATTATGGCTCAATCATCCGTTAGCGGAGAACAGCTAGTGCATAATTTCAACTAACCACCTGTGTATTTTGTTATATATGTACATTCATTTAATTTGTACTGTATACACAGTAAACTTCAACAAATTAAGTAACATTTGCGTAATAGGAACAGATGGTGCCAATCTAAATATTGGCGTTTCAGTTTAGAATTTGCAATCTTGGAATCTTGGAATGGAAAAATGAATGAACATGTTTTGTTAATAAAACCAGTTTTCAAATACTGAGTGTCCGTTTATGGAGCTTAGCCATGGGGATTATCGATAGCCAGAAAAAATACGAAATTGGTTAAATTGGTGCAAAGTTGCGCAATCTAGAGTTTAGCAATATGCCCTTTGAAAATTTTAAAAATTTCTACTGCTTCCGGAGATTGATCATTGCAACTTTTTCTCTTCTACAACTTGGCGATTTAAAATCCGACTTATGAATTTTCGACAATCTATCTGTCTTCTTAAATTTTGCATTGATCTTAAAACGTCTCTTCTTTTAATTTTGGTCTTAAGGTTGTGATGATCTTCCTTCTCAAGTCATTAATATCGGTGGGTATAGATTTATAAATGAGGTTTTTCATAGTTCCCCATAAATTATAATTTAAAGGGGCAAGATCTGGTGATCGTGCCGGCCAACGTATGTGCCCATTATTGGAAATGACTCTGCCGGGAAATATATCAGACAAATAATCAGCCACTCTTCTAGCATTATGTGGTGGAGCACCATCTTGCTGGGACCAAAAGTTTTCCAAGCCGCGGAGAGAAATGTTGTCATCGACGTAAAAGTGCAAATACCCATCTGCGTTCAAATTGTCTTCGTAAATGTATGGGCCAATGATCGTTTCGCCCATTAATCCAACCCCCATACATTAAGTCCAAAACGTGTTTGTGGTCGTCGTCCTTGGTGTTCGGGTGGATTTTCAGTAGACCAGACATGTTCATTGTGATGATTGAACATGCCTGAGTTTGTAAAACAAATGAATGTTTGTGAGAATTTATTATATTAGAAAGAAAATTGGGATTTTGTTCCAACAGTGCCATAATATTTCTACAAAATGCTACTCTCCGTTGGGTATCTCCTGGATGCAACACTTGGATGATATGAATTTTAAACGGACGATTTTTACGTTTCTTTAAGACTCTCCACACTGGATGATAGGATGCGTTAATTTCTGCTGCTCTTGTTGAAGTAGAAGGATTATCTTAAAGCTAATGGAGAATTTAATTTATTACCGTTTATTCCTTTTGATGAGAGTTTAAAATTTCACTCACGGTCTGTAAAATGTCCACTTCATTCTCATTTGATCTATGAACGCGTTTTCTAGGCTTAGAAAATGCACCAAACTCGGCTAAATGTCTACGGAGGAACAGAAAATAATTTTGAGCTGGTTGTTTCTCTGGATACCGCTGTAGATATGTTTCCGAAGCAACTTGCACATTTCGATGTGAAGAGTAATAAATTTCTAACATTTCTCCTTTTTCTTCATTTGAAAAAGGCATTTCGACAAGATATTTACAATAATTTTGTAACTGTAGGTGGTACAGGTAACTGTAACAGGTAACAATGTGGATGTTATTCCAAAGCACTCTTTCCAAAAACAGGATTTTTGTTGTTTTCACACATTGTTTAATTTCGGTTTTTTCCGGAAGCAGCAGAAATTTTTGAAAATTTCAAAGAGCATTTTGGTAAACTCTAGATTGCGCAACTTTGCCCTAATTTAACCAATATCGTATTTTATATGGTTACCGAGATCCCCATGGTTTAAATAAATGTATTTACACTCCGAATTTTGAAAAGAATTTTCTATTTGAATACATTTTATGTCTGGAAAATGCTGCGATACAAAAAGCAATTTTCAGATTTATTCCCAAAAAGCTGCCATAATTATTGCAATAAACACACAACTTGCAGTGTGATATGTTTAAATAGGGTGGTGTACACAAAATTTACTCCCATGCACACACTAGCTTTGCCTTAAATATCTTTAATTTAACTCAACATTCTACATGATAATTATCTTACGATATTATACTAATATTACTATAGTGTATTTATACAAATTTACATAACCAAATACAGCATCCACTGCAAAATCACATGAATATTCAAGATTCCATTAATATTCTTTCATTCACTTCTCTTTAATTATATGCTTTTTAATCGTTCAATCGTACGGTACTTTAACAATTTTGATCTCGATTAAAGCAAGGTTCAGACATTTTCTTGCACTACTGTCAATAAACCCATAACAATATATAAGGATATACTTTTATTTAATTAATTTGCATTTAATTGATTCAAGACTAGTTTGGGTAAATGAGATCACTTGTAATAACCTGAATTTTTGTGAAAACCCATAAAAACTGCCGATATATTCACTTTAGTAATTTTTAAGAATATATTCTTATTGAAACAATGTTAATAATTGCGATTTCGAATAAATTGTTATTTTATTAATTATTGTTTGATTCATTAATTTTGAAGTGTTTTTGTAGATATTTTCAATTTGCAAATGCAAACATTAAGTTCGTTATTTAATAGTGTCTATCAAATACTTTCAAATATTTCCTGACAAACAGATGCAAAAAGGCAAAGCATTTACTTCTGTGGCTTTTTTCAATATTATAATCAGTAAACTTTTTGTTAAACAGCCATATGTGTGAAAAATTGGTGTGGAAAAAGATCCTCAAAAATGTATACTTGATGTTTCGCTGGTATTTTGTGTCTGCATGCTTTGTCGTGATTTTGGTATTAGACTTTAGCCGGCTCCGGTATGTCAACTGAGTCAAGTTTATATTTTTGATCATTATTCTTTCCAACATGCGATTTCTTATTTGATACATTTGTGGTTTGATAATTTTGGGTTTTTTTATTCCTTCTATGATTTTGTTACAAATTTCATTTGTGGAAGCTTGAAAACTTTTGGTCTTCAAAAATTCAACAGCAACAAAATTTAATTTTTCTTTTTCTTCCTCGAAAAATAAAAATGAGAAACACATTTGAT
This sequence comes from Dendroctonus valens, assembly GCA_024550625.1. Taxonomy (NCBI): domain Eukaryota; kingdom Metazoa; phylum Arthropoda; class Insecta; order Coleoptera; family Curculionidae; genus Dendroctonus; species Dendroctonus valens. Next base: position 40,900 of record JAJTJO010000678.1, read on the forward strand.
TAAATTCGCGGATTTTGAACAGTTGATACTTATTGATGTTGCAATTCTCTTTCCTTTTGTTAATTTTGTGAAAAATATGGTGAGCTGTTGGAAATTGGTCAACTCCAAAGTATTCAAAGCCAAAATTTTTAAAACTGTAAAAGTAAATAAAAAGTGAAAAACGTACACTAAACATTTCGTACAAACTAAAAGCAAAATGAAAATTAAAATTGATCTTTGAATTGATCAACCTACACAGTTCAATGACCAGTCTGAACAAGTAAACATGTTTGCAGCAGAACGAACATTATCATCTATTATCTAAATTGGGAGAAAAAAATTGTTTTTTTTCTTTATCAGTCAGAAATGTTGATAGAATTCCTGTTGACACTGGTAACCATTCACAGTGTCTCTATTGTCAAAATATCGCTATCATTAATTAATTAAAACGTGTTTCAACATGAATAAAATAAAATAAACATGAAAATTACAAATTGAATGGTAATATTGGTAGGCCCAGACCGTCTGAACCCCATATCGTTGGTGAAGGACCAAATTGGTGAAAGTAACAGTATAGTAACAAACAAATATGAGAATGATTAAGCAAGGTAAACTGGTGAATTCAAATCAAATGACATATAATAAAATTAAATAAATTAAAGAAAAGGTAAAAAGTGATGACTCTGGGGGCAGTTACAGGTTGAGGCCCGAATAAGCCTTTATGAATTGGGGAAAATCACTGTTCATGTTTCATGCCTTTAAAAATGGAGAACATTTTTCCCCATTTCATTAATTTCTTTAGTTCCTTGTTGCCACAGCGATATGATATCGAGATAGTATGGGACGGCCAATATTAAATTTCAATTTGAAATATTTATTTTCATTTTACTTTATCCTCATTATAACACAATATAATTAATTAATTATAGCAGAAGTCAAACAAAATGGGCGCAAGAAAATCCGTTGTTAAGTTTGCTACAAACATTATTTATAAATTATTAATAAAAAATTGAAGCTATAGGAAACCGCCGCTGGACGATTGACACAAAACTATGAAATTAAATTTGGTTTAGTTGAGACATGAAAAAAATAGGGTGTTTACAGAAGAAGTATCTGAGGTAAATGGCTTAAAAAAAATATTTTCCAGAACGTTATATTTTTTCTTTCATATAACAATCAGGTGTAAAAAAAATAATCTGATTCAAATGGTTTGAACGACCATTTGAAGTCAGTTTGAAAAAAAATCAACTATTTTCTTGTAAACTATTTCTGTAATATATACTTATAGAAAAAGGAAAGTGATCTACTTTCATGCACATGCCCAGTCGGAGCAAGTGGAAAATTTTGCAACAAGACGAAAGTTAATTTATAGTAGTAGTAGTAGTAAATATCTTTATTTCTAAAAAAGGCTATCGACCTATCGGTCTTTCTGCCCTTGTTTAATACATATAGTCTTAGTCTAAATGAAAACAAATATGAAAATTCTCTTATTCTAGGTTAGCAATACTATTAAATAAATAAGATTTCAGTGGCAAGAAGGAATTATTTTATTGTCCACTAGTCCGTAGCGTTTGTAAGTGTTCGAGTGGCGTTAGTGTAGGGAAACGAAAGCGGGATTGTCTGGTTGGTCTTGTAAGACAAAGGGGATTCAGTATGGTCCAGTTGTAGGGGTTGTTTGTCCATTTTGTCTGTAGCTGTATGAGTCTTTCCGAGATCTTTGTCATGTTTGTGCGTTCGTATAGTAGTTGGGTGGGGGGGTTGTGTAGTGGGTTTTGGGGGTGTCTTATTCGTGTTATTAGTCTTAGTGCAATTTGTTCTGTTGTTTGTATATAACGTTTTGTCCTTTCTGTTCCGTTGGTCATGAGTATATGTCCATAGTCTAGTAAGGGTCTACAAATAGCTTTATATATTTTGGTAGCGGTGTTTGTGCTAATTCCTCTGTCTTTGTAGGTTAGTGATCGGAAGTGTTTTGTTCTCTTTGTTGTTTCTGCCCTGATGTTTCGTATGTGTTTAGTGAATTTAAGTTTGTGGTCAATTGTGATTCCAAGGTATTTTACGTCGTTTTTTGGTTGTGTCGTTTGGCCGTCTGCAGTTATTGTAGGGGAGTCAGCATTGAGTCTGTGGTTTGTGAGCAGAAGTTGGTTTTTTGACGCGTTTGGTGTTAGTCTCCATTTATAAAACCATGTCATTGTGTTGTTTGTTAGTGTTTGGAGTCTTTGAGCTGCTCTCTCCGTAGTTTTGTCATGTACAATAAGTGCCGTGTCGTCTGCGTATTGTAATATGTATGCCGATCTGTCGATTTGATTTTTGTCTGGTAAGTTGTAATTGTATATGTCATGGCAGTATATATTGTAGAGAAACGGTGAGAGCGGGGATCCTTGAGGGAGCCCTTGTTCAGGGGAAAAAGGAAATGACAGTGTTTTGTCAATTCGTACTTGTAGTTGTCTGTTTTCTAGTAAGTTCTTTATGGTGTGTAGTAGATATGTTGGTGTGTGTAGTTTGTATAGGTTAATTTATATTATTTAAAAAAATTAAAATTCTGACCTCATAAATGTCACTGCACAAGCTATTCGCCGAATTATTTCATTATCCTTCGAATGTTATTAGTTCTTAAGTATACAAGAATGCTATTGGTATTTCTCACCGAAAAAGGAGAGAGAAAAAACTCCTTTTTCCTGTCCAATTCTTTATTTCCCAGCAAGATATAATAATTTTCGCCCCGCTACCGACATTTTCAGTTGTTCCGACTGGTCATTTAACTGTGAAGGTTGACCAATCAAAGATCAATTTTAATGCTTCGTGTGTTTTACACTTTTTAAAATTTTCTTTATTGGTTTTGACTGTTTGTCACTGTTTCCTGGCATGTTTCGTTCGGTGCTCTTGAGGATGTCGCTTGTGCAAGAAAGTTGACAAGTAAATTTTTCTTTCGAAACACTAAATAATTTTTACGACTGTAAAGATTTAGCAATTTTCATCGGTTTTGAGGTGTGTGTTTGAAGTGCTTGTTGGGAAGTTTGCGAAACGTTTCTCATTTCACACTTTTGACAATTTTTATGCAAGTAATATTTGATCGTTGTTTTTAAAAGCTTTACAAAATCCAATAACTTCTGAACGAGTTATTTGCGTCATATGCAAGGGAGAAATCAGTAAAAATAAAGCGTGAGTTAATGTTTTACCAGAAACATTTCCAGGAAAACTTGGTTTTATTTTATGTAATTTATACATACAGTGGTACCTCGATATACTAGTGCCTTAATATACGAGTGTTTTGAGATACGAGCCGCCGAGCGAGCGATACATTTTGCTTTGAGATGAGATCAAGATTTGAGATACGAGGAATCGCACACGACACCAACATGCGCCCCCATGTGCAGCGTCTAACAGTTTCTCCATCTCAGACTAAACCTCAGTCTGTGTGCTTGATTCCCTCGTTTTTGAAGCATTTTTCATAAGTTGGATCCATAAAGCGTGAAATCATAGAAAAACATGACCAAGGTGTGCGAGTTATTGACTTGGCGAGGATGTACGGGCGTAGCACATCAATGATATGTGTACTGTGCTTAAACAGAAGGAGTCGATAAAGGGTGTAACGCAAGCAAATGGCGTTACAATAATTTCTAAGTTTCGGACCTCTCTACACGAAACGATGGAGAAATTACTGATGGTGTGGAGGTTAAGGACGAACCTTAACACAAAGCATTTTATGTGAGAAACCACGAGCGATTTACAGTGATTTGCTGATGCAGATCCCACACACTTCCACGAACGAGGAATCGGAAGACTCGTTTAAAGCCAGTCGGGGCGGGTTTGACAACTTTAGCAAAAGGACCGGCATTCACTCTGTCGTCAGGCATGGTGAGGCAACAAGTTGGGATGTGAAGGCAGCTCAGGTTTACATCAAAACGTTTTCCGAACTAATAGAAGCCATGATACATCCCCCAGCAAGTCTTCAACTGTGACGATACAGGGCTTTTCCTGAAGAGGATGCCGAATAGGACTTACATAACGGCAGAGGAGAAGACGATGCCAGGTCACAAACCCATGAAGGACGGATTAAATCTAGCACTTTGCGCCAGTGCGAGTGGCGACTGCAAAATCAAGCCTCTGCTAGTATACCATACGGAAAATCACAGAGAAGAAAACGAAAGTTTTTAAAAGAAAAACTGCAAGTTATGTGGAGGGCAAATCCGAAGGCGTGCGTCACCAGGAAATTCTTTGTGGAGTGGATAAATTTGGTGTTTGGCTCTTCTGTTAAAAAATATCAACAGGAAAACAACCTATCCATGCAATCCCTTCTCGTCCTCGACAATGTCCCTGTTCACCCACCAAATCTCGAAGATGATTTACTCGAAGAGTTCAAGTTTATAAAGGTTCTCTACCTACCACCCAACACCACTCCTTACCTGCCGCCCATGGATCAGCAGGTGATCTCTAATTTAAAGGAGTTGTACATCAAGTTCATTTTTCGACGCTGTTTTGAGGTGACGGAGAACACAAACCTTACCCTTCGAGAGTTCTGGAAGGACCACTTTAACATCGTGATATGCGTAAGAATTATTGATCAGGCTTGGCTTGGACCACGCCACGTTGTATCAACAACGAGGACCTTAACCTCCGCATGGAAGAAATTGTGGCCTGAGGCTGTAGCGGAATGGACCTTTGAAGGTTTGGAACTCGAAGTGTCAGTGGAAGAGGAGATTGTTTCTCTGGGAAAATCCAGGGGTCTGGAGGTGGATGAGAGAGATGTGAACGAACTCGTGGAGGAACAGTCTCAGGAGTTGACAACCGAAGAGTTACACGATCTACACTCGCAGCAGCATACGGTGGTTCAACTAAAAATTAGTTTTGAAGAGGAGCCCAAGATGGAGGAGGTTATAAAGGAGATATTGGGAATGTGGAAGAAAGTTGTAGAGTTCGTGGATAAAAATCACCCCGAAAAAGTTGCAACTGATCATGCATTCGAGTTGTTCAACGAAACTTGCCTTACTCATTTCCGCAATATCCTAAAAGGGAGGAAGAAACAAACTTCCTTGGACAGTTTTGTAAGCGATCTGCAGCTGAAAATGAACAAAACGTGACGAAAAAAGCGAAGACCAGTGACAAAAATTGGGCGCTTTCGTAAGCACTTCACTTTTTCATTTATTATGTTTTTATAGAATATGTATTTGTTATTTATAAATTTTGTATATTTTCCTGACTGTACTTTAATTCATTCCAATGTATTCCTGGGTTTCAGTCAATTTTATTGTTTATTATTAGTGACCAGTCAAATGTGAAGATAGAAGCAACTATATACACAAACTGATGATGGTGGATAAAGACACCGAAACGTATTTGTAACATTTTAAATAATAAACAATAAAATTGACTGAAACCCAGGAATACATTGGAATGAGTTATTTATAAATAAATGTTTCTTCTTGTAAATATACGTTTCTTATTCAAACACACTTAACAAAAACAAGTGATGTGGTTTTTTGCGGGCTGGAATGGATTAATGGCATTTCAATTAATTTCAATGGGGAAAATTGCTTTGAGATACGAGCAATTTGACATACGAGCAAGGTTACGGAACGAATTAAACTAGTATGTCGAGGTACCACTGTATACAATTTGTAATTTTAACATAACTTTTATCATTCTGCCTCTTTGTCAGTAATCTCTGAAAACAAGCTTGTTGTGGCAATAATCCTTGTGGCAATAATCCTTGTTGCAAATTGAAAAACGGCTTTGTTTATGCATTTCCAGAAGCCACATTTATATTTGCTATCGCAATTCCACAGCTGCATCCATTCAAAATTTGATTAAATGATTTAGTGCTCAATAGAGTGAGAGAACAATGTTCAAATAAATATTGCACGGATCCAACTGAACGCAATATTGTAGGCTCCAATTAAATCTGACATACAAAAATTATTAATGATCCAGAAGCAGATCTAATTAAACCATTTGAAGTATTTAAACTAATAATTACTTAACTGTTGTGGTTCTTTACTAACACCATTTCATTTAATAACAACTACCTATATGTGGAGTAGCCAAGATGTCGATACAACCATAGCCAATTATTATGACACATTTCGATATTGTTTGTTCACTAAACAGAGGATCCAATTAGTTAGCTCTAGGCTAAGATGAAGATTGGCTTATATGGAGAAAGTTTCTTCTATGTCTCCTTTATATCTTCAAAAAGCAAACGGCTTTTCAAAGGTATGTTGAACTGATTTCCTGTTTGCTTTGTACGGATTTGACCTAGACTGGACGCAACATTTATTAATCGATTAAGTCCGTAATGAAGATTTTCGGTTAATCGGCTTCATTAAATTAACCAGATCGAGACATTGGTTAAATGTAGAAGATATATAATTTCCAATAAGTAGTAACATGGCGCGTTAAAGTTAAAGCTTCTTCACTCTCTTTCAGTGCATCGAATGGATTTTGCATAAACGGAGTGTTTCTCCAATTAGCTCAAGAACAGCGCATTCAACAAATAACTTAATTATATTTTATTACGACTATTCTCATTTACTGGGATGCTGCCCGAAGCCATTCGGTTAAAGCGAATAACAAACCGATCAACTGTTATTGCTTTTCGCTGAAAAAAATCGTATTTTGTAATTAAGTAGCAAAATTGCTAAAGCGTTTTTACATTTTTATGTCTACATTTGTCCCCTTCTTCTTCTTCTTATCTCGCCGTCTCCTTATGAAGGTTGGCGATCCAACTGGCCAGTCTGGTTTTGGAAACAGTTACTCGAAAGATCACTGTGGATGTGCGCCCAAATCACCTGCTAATGTCCTTTAGCCATTAGTTATGGCGTCTTCCGATCGATCTTTTTCCCTGAGTCTTCCATTCGATGATGAGCTTCAAGATTTCGTATCGGCTACCCCTCATAATATGTCCAAGATACTGTGTTTTCCTTTCTTTTATCGTCTGTAGCAGTTCCTTTCCGTTGTTCATACGTCTTAGAACTTCTATATTGGTTATTTTCTGTGTCCAAAAAATTTTGAGAGTGCGTCCATAGAGATACATCTCAAATGCGTCGACTGTCTTCTCCGTTATGGGATCAAGGGTGCAGCTCTCACTGCCGTATAGAAGCACAGAGAACACATAGCAACGGAGCATGCGTGTCCTAAGCTCCAAGCTCAATTACAGTCTAGTAAAGAGCTTCTTCATACTAGCGAAGACCTTCCTCGCCTGTTCTATTTTGGATCTGATTTCTCTTTCAGGATCACAGTCCTGATCTATCGAGGTGCCCAGGTATTTACACGAGGAGACTTGCTCTACATCTTTGCCTTTTATGGTCAAGGTGATATTTTTATGTGTGTTTGGAGAAGACTATGGTCTTGGTTTTGGATATGTTCATGAAAAGACCTTATCGTTCGCTTTGTTTGACTATTTTATGGATGATTCCCTGTAATTCACTTGGACTGCTAGCTATGATGGCTCCGCGTATTCTGGCTCCGCGTATCTTAACTTATTTATTACCTTCCCATTCACTACTATTCCTCCTGTAGTTTCGTCAAGTGCTTCTCTGAATATTGCTTCTGAGTATATGTTAAAGACGCGGTGATAAGACCCAGCCTAGCCTCACTCCTTTCATGATCGAGGCGTTTTCTGACGTTTCGCCGTTTATTCGGATTGTGGCCGATTGCCTCCAATATAGGTCAGCAATCACACGAATGTTCCTATTATCTATACCTGTATATGTAAAGATCAATATTAGTTTTTCGTGTTTAACGCAGTCAAATGCCTTGAGATAGTCTATAAAGCATGCGTATACGTCAATATTCTTATCTCAACATCTTTGTGTTAAGACTTTCAGAGAGAAAAGGGCTTCCCGTGTGCCAACCCCATACCGGAACTCAAACTGGGTTTCGTTAACTTGGGTCTCACATTTGGGGTAAACTCGTGTGTGGATAACTCTTAAGAAGGCCTTTAGGACATGTAACATGAGACTTATCAGGCCGTAGTCGCCACAGCCCGAGGAGCGAGCCTTTTTGGGCAGGGTGATGAACGTAGAACTCAGCCAGCTAAGTGGTATCCTGCCACTGGTATATATGCTGTTGAACAATGATGTTAGAAGACCTGATTCGTCATAATCATTAGAGTATCAGCATATATGTGGTATATATATATATATATATATATATATATATATATATATATATATATATATATATATATATATATATATATATATATATATATATATATATATATATCTGGACCAGTTGCTTTTCCGATTTTTTGTAGTTTGATAGCATATGTAACTTAATTTTTTATAAGTTCAGGTCCGATTTCTTCAGCATCGTCGTTTTTTGGTGGAGGGTTAGATCTGTTGTCTTTGAATAGCGCTTCGACATACTCTTTCCATCTGTTAAGTTTTTCTTCTATTCCAGCTACCATTTCTCCCCTGGCATCTTTCAAAACTGCTGCTGGTTGCTTTCGACCTCTTCCCACCAGTTCTTTAACTTTTTGGTGCACGTGGAATGTATCGTACTTTGTTTGTAGTGATTCTAGCTCCTGACATTTTGCTGACGGCCATCGATCTTTGGCTTCTCTGCACTTTTTCTAATTGTTTTGTTGAGTTCTCTGTATTTGTCTCGGTTGTGCTCCTTGTGCTTCCTTCTTTCATCCATCAAGGACAATATTTCCTGCGTCATCCACCCTTGTTTGTTATTGCTCTCTATGAACCCTATCTGTTGCTCTTGGATATTGTAAATTGTTCTCTCTATTACTCTCCAGGTTGCCTCCGTCTCTTCTATCTTGATGTGTTTCATTTCTCTTTCTAGTGAGCTTATTACTTGCTTTTTTATATTAGGATCTCCCAGTCTTCGGATGTCTATGACTTTTGTGTTAGTTTGTCTCTTTGCTTCTTTAAAACGGTGTAGTTCAAATTCCAAAACGACTGGATTATGATCAAATCCCACGTCCGCTCCTGGATATATCTTAACAGCCTTCACATACCTTTGGAATTGTTTATTCACTAGTATGAAATCAATTTGATTTCTCACCATATTTTTCGTGGTATTTGCAGGAGAGGTGGAGAGGATTTGCCCCCTTAGTTCATGTTTATTTGCGTATGATGATTTGAAAATTAAAGTCTACTAACTTAATCTTAAATGAGTTGACTGTACGGTCTATTCAATTAATCCAGAAATAGTTGATTTCTTAAATTATTTCTCCATATAAAAAGAATGATATTCCAAGCAGTTTGTGGGAACCACATTGAGGCAGCTCACATGTCCCTGTTTTGATCACGATCATTTGTCTTGATCCTAACTCGAATTATAGTCATTATCGCCAACAAAATACCATTAACGGCTTTATAATGATCTAAAACAATACGATGTCCAATGATTGTACACCGACAACAAGCATCCACAATAACCGCTTCTAACTGTACCCTGTATATTCAATTAGTTTTAAATAATTCTTAAATTGTTTTCCGATTATATCGGGTCTTGAATAGTTTTGTTTCAAAAGGAACGATCATCTGCGGCGGAGAAGAAAAATTGCATTAATCAACATCAATTACGGCTATTTCGTAATCCGATTATGTATGGCCAGTGGCATATGGTTTAACTAGAGACTAATAAGGTGCTGTTGAACGGATTAGGGTTAATTTCGATTTTATAACTGCGGAAAATTTAAATGTACATAATTTTCTAATAGAAAATGTTTAGTTATGATTTGTAAGATCGGTTGATTTCCATCGACTACATTCTACATGACTACTTTCTGATGAAATCCAGATGGAGATCATCAATGAAAAGCGTAAAAACGTACCCAGGCGCCGAATGCGGTTCAAATATGGTATAAAATACAGAGAAGATATAACAAATTACAATTCAATGAACTAAATGAATTTCTTGGAATAATAACTGTCTGAATATGTGATGAGAAAGGTCCTGGAAGGTTGGGAAGGTGGAATTTCTGTGGGCGGTGTGCGAATTTCCGACTTGCGGTACGCTTATGACACAACGCTTCTGGCAAGCTCTGAATAAGAAATAGTCCGCTACTGAACAAACTTGAGAAAGTGAGTGAGGAACATGGGCTCTATATCAATAAGAAAAAAACAAAATTGATGATAATTGACCGTGCTCGGAACCATAGCCAAGAAACCCTGTGTATGGCAGGTTATCCTGTAGTGGACCACTTTACCCATCTGGGGTCTACAGTGTTAAACAAAAGTGGTTGCGATGACGAGGTAACTCGTCGAATATAAATGGGAAGATCAACAATGGCAAAACTAAAGAAGTTATGGCAGGACAGCAGCTTAATCATCAATATAAAAAAGTTAGTCGTCAAAACTATGGTTTTCCCTATCATGTTATATGAAGCCGAAACTAAGATCCCTGTACTTCGTGAAGTCCATGCGGGACAAAGTCTCTCCAGCATAGTGCTCGTGAGAATTGTTAAATATTGCGGCCAACTGACGAGATCTAACACTGGTCTAAAGAGGATAGTCATACAGGGGAGAGTGGAAAGATCACGTAGGAGTTGCAGATCACCAGGCAGATGGACAGACTAGATTCTAGCTGGTCTGCGCACCAGCCTACAGCAGGCAACATCAAATACCGCTCCAGATGGCGAAAACTGGCTCGCGGTATCCATGTTGTGTGAGCCTGGTCTTATTAGATGGAAGTCTGGGGTCACGACTCTTCCACCAGGACGAAAACGAAGAAGAAAAGAAATATGTCAATCGAAGTGCAACCAACCATCTTCTAACGTCCTTCAACCAAGAGTTCTGACGTCTTCCAACAGATCTTCTTCCATGATTTTTCCCTCAATTATCAGCCTCAGTAATTCGTATTTTTCACCTCTCATGATATGGCCTATTTATCTTGTTTTTCTCTCCTTAATGATGGCTAATAATAATAACACTTTCGACTTTTTTATTCGTCTTAATACCTCCTCGTTTGTAACTACACTAAATACATGAGATACTAAGCATGCGGCGATGTACATATATACATCTCAAAAGCCTCAATCACTCTTGGTTTCATTCTGGTGGAAATTTTCCTGGCTTGCTCATTCTACATCGAATCTCCCGTTTCGTGTTGCGTAGCGAGTTGATTATGGTGCCAAGATATTTGAGGGATGAGTCTTGTTCGATATTTCTGCCATTAATCAAAAGCGATTCGGTGATCTGTACCTTAGAGAAAACAATCAATTTGATCTTGGAAATCTTCATGTGTAGTTCGAACTGTTTGCTGTGTTGTGTAATCCGGTCCATCACTTCTTGCAAATCTGATTTGTTGTCGTCTAGGACAATACATGGCTACTGGCCACTGTATTTTTAATCAATGATTTTCAGCTCTAAGCATGTGGTTCAGCTTCAGGTTGCTTTCAGTTCTACTCGGCAGTTAATTTAATTATGATATGCAGTGGAACACGATATTCGTAATAAAATAGGCAGACGATTGGATTTGGCAATAATAATAGTTTATTTGGTTTCAGTTCGAAAACGAAAATTGTGTGTTTTCCATTTTTAAAAACGTTTCTCACGTTTTTGTCCTTGGCTTGTATAAAGGTTGACCGTTAAACGCCGATTCAATTTCCCTTTTTTTCATCACTTGAATCGGGACTAAGGCTAGGCAAAGTGTGAAGGGAACACGGAATGACAAATGAATTCTTATTATTGCTCATCCGGCCTACACACCTACAAAACGAAGAAGGCACATTCAACCAAATTCTTGAACAGCTGAAGTGGTAAACATTCTTTTGACAATAGGTATGAGACGAATCATAAAATTGAGCGGCGGTTTCGACGTCTTTTCATGCAAATTTAATCTTCTTTCCGACTTTGATGTCCAAATTGTACCGTATGGTTTAAGTTTTCCGGATAGAACAAAACAAAAATTTTATTATTGCAGATATCATTCTCTAGCTCTTTTATTCAAATCTATTGTGTTTTACTGGATATAGTAATTAAATTGAAGCTGATGTTTAGCCTGGACTGCACTAAAACATTAACAAACCAAACTATCTGTTCTCCACACTGCATACATTTCTGACCTAAATATCCTCCATTGCATAAAAGTAAATAACTACTCACAATCAGCATAAATCTTCGATCTTCGCTTAAAAAAAAACAAACATTTTACCATATCAGAATAATTACAGGCAGCCCACACGTCACGCCAAAATTATAACGTAAGTTTTGATTTGCTGTTAACCTTAATTCGAAAAACGGTACACCCGGTACATTAGCCGTGTAGGCATATATATATATATGCGAATTAAATTTTGCATTAAAAATTAAGTGTGGCTTACGATTTAATATCAGTGCAATAAAAGATGTTAATGACCTAGTGAGGTAATAGATACAGTTAAAAATAAATTGCTTATTAGGCTGCAACTGTGCCATCGTTCAAGCGGGCTACTTCTGAATAGTACAAGAAGCCGATGGAAAACTTAAAAACATGTTTCAACTGAAGAGGGTAGAAAGGAATGCTGCTACTTTAGTCTAGAAGCCCTCTTTACAAGCGAGAATGTGTTTCAACATAGACTATTTTATACTTAAGTAATTAATATTTCCAAGTATTTTGTTTTTTCTCGCCCTAATTAAGTAAAACTTTTATTTGGTGAGATATTTTTATTTATCTTCTGAAAGTCTATTACTAATTGGACAGAGACAATAGTTTCTCAAAGGGTTGAAGAATTCCTATTAATTATTTTAGACACAAGGTTTTTGCTCCCCTGAATTTTAGTACTTCCAATCGGACATTTTTTGTTACATACGACTTTTGTGAAGGCTCTTAAATGAATAAATCCTTATGGCTATAATTTGAACATATTGTGTTGTATATTCTGTGTTTGTTTTCCTTTGTAATGTGTTTATCCCACAGTATGCCTTTTAACATGGACACATGGACACAGCCTTCCTGCCTTGAAGATTTCTTTCGACTATTGCTTCGTCCAGACTTCCGCCTTTCGATATGTTAACGCCCAGTTATTTGTATGTGCTGCCGTGTTTGATATTCTGTTTGTCTGAGACAGGCAGATCTTGTTGTTCTCCTCCTATACACGTGGGTATTCTGTTTTCTGCATGTTAACCTGTAGATCTTGGGCATATATTTCTTGGGCAATCACCACTTGATCATCCGCAAATGCCAAAGTGTAGATTGTTGATGTATCATCCACTGGTCTACCCATTGTGTCGCATTTTCTCTTCCATCTTGTCAATGCGTTTTCTAGATAGACCTTGAATAGTGTTGGCGATATACATCACCCTTGTCTGAGTCCCTTTGTTACTGTAAGCCCTGTTGTTAAGTTATTTCTTATTATTAGTCCTATTTTTATTTGCGTTCTTGCATCGTTATATAGATATTTGATTGCTTTTATTATTTCAGCATTTATTTTGGTATGTTGTAAAGCTTCCCATAATTTTACTATGGGGATTCTATCGTAGGATTTTTTAAGGTTCACAAATAGCAAATGCATTTCCTGGTTATATGCGATTTTCTTTTCCACAATTTGAGTTAACGTAAATAGGTGGTCAATGGTGGATCTTCCTGCTCTGAATCCGGCTTGCTCTTCTGCCTCTATTGTACTGTATTCATCTTCTATCTTGTTTTTGAGTATTCGTCCATATATCATGCTTATGGTGTTGTTTATGTATATTCCTCTATAATGGTCGCATTAATTTTTATCCCCTTTCTTATGGATTACTGATATATATGACTGCTTCTATTCCTTTGGTACTTCTGATTTGTTTATACATCTTTGGATAGACTTGTGAGCATCTGGGTTAGTTTGCCTGTGCCATATTTAATTAGTTCTCCCGGGATATTTCCTGGTACCTCCGCTCTTCCATTTTTTAGCGCGTTAACTGATTTGTTAATATCTGATATAATTATTCTTACTGGAGATCCTTGAGTGCTTATATTTGTGTTAGTATTATCAGTAATTTGGAACTCATTTCCATCTTCTGTCAGTATTTTCTCGAAATACTGATTCCATGATTGCTCTGTTATTGGGGATATTATGTCTTTTTTCCGTTCCCGTCTCATGTTCTTTAGTATTCACCAACTTCCTGTGCTTTTTCTTCCTCCTAGGTATGAGTTGAGTCTAGAGCATGTTCTCTCCCATTTTTCGTTTTTTTTATGTAGATATCATTCTTCGTACCCTTGCTTGTACCTGTTTATATGCAAGTTTGTCATTTATGTTTTTGGAGCTTAACATGGTGTTGTATAGTTTTCGTTTGTTCTTTATTTCAGAGTCTATCTCCGCATCCCAATAGTATGGTTTTTGACGTTTCCCTTCGTTCCTGGCAACCTAGTGTGCATTATTTGCCAGTGGGTGGTCTTCATTTACTGCATACACTCCTATTATAGTTATTCGATAACCATGTTTTGTTAGATCCATTCTCATAAGTCACTCGTCTCTTGCTTGGCTCGATCTGCCTTAGGTACCCCACTGTAGAAGTGTTCATGCATTCCCCAGCTTTCGGGCTCTTCTCCCTTCTTCTTTGTCTCCATCAGAACTGCAATATCAACCTTCAGATGTTTCAACTCACTTGCCACTTTATTCACCTTCCTTGAAATACCCTGCACATTCCACGTGCCAAAAATTGTTGGCCTTTACCTTTGCTTGGTTCGTCTTTTTGAGTTTTCTGTCCTTTGCCGAGGCTGTTGATTGGGTTTTTTATCATTTTGATTTTTTACCGGGGAGTTAGCCCGATGACTCATCCCCCAAGAATGGAAATGGAATCACGAATAAATGGAAAATTTCCCAATTTTTTGTCAAGTCTACCGTTTTCCTGAAATAGGCAGGAATATCTTTTTCTCTTATGTAACACTATACGTTTTTAGCAAGCTACTATTTATTGGCCCTACACTAATTTCCCTTAGAATTCTAAATACTATTTTTTTTGGAAAATGTACACTTTTGGAGGAAACTCTGGTGCGTTGATTTTTACGAAACTGTGGGGAAGCGGTGATAGATTATTATTGTAATAAAATATATCTTATAATATCTAATAATACAATACATATTGTCTACAAAAGCTGGATAAACCAACATAATTTCTATCTCGGTTCAGTTCAAAGTATGAACGGTTTGAAACTGCTTCGTTAATACCAATATTGAAAAAGTAATTATCATCGTTTTTTAAAGTTTTTATAGTTGAGATTTCCTAATTCTTAGCATATATCTGTAAAATACTGTAGAAAACTAACCAGCAGGTTATCAGTACAATTTAAGCGATCAAAAGTTTGTAAATTGCGTCTTTTAAATAATATTTTATTTTGAAATCCCTGTTCAATTTCAAGATATAATACGAATGCCGGTATTAGGATCGAGCTGGATTGGATATGGGAAAAATGTTGAAACCGGAATTTTTAAATGTGTGGAGAATTCTCCACTTGAAACGTTTTCGCCGATTCGACCAGCTTAAGAATTTGCCCCGTTTTAAGATGAAAGCGGCATTTGTGGCTTTGGTGGTTACTGATATAAAAAACACAGACTGAAATATTGGATTTGGAGTTTTGCTCAATATTGCACTGCATTCCGAAAATGTAGCGTTAGAAATATAATTTTATAGCCCTGAGAATAAATGCAATGGAGTTTTGTTAAAAAAACATTAATACTTTTAAAACATTCAGTGTAAATTTATTGCAGTACTAACAAATATCCGTGATGACGTTAATCCGTTACACGGCTAAATTGAACTTGTCCTCGAAATCCGAATGAGGCCATCCGCGATTTCAACGATTATTTTTTAAACCAGAAACACCGAAACACTTCGGTAGGTAGACGTAACTTACAATAAATACCCGGCGAACTAGCTAAATGTAGGTAAATATTATTTGCGTTTCGTATTGTGTAAGTAACAGTGCATTTGGAATTATATCCCAAGAATTCTTCAGGTATTTGTTTGTTGAATGTCGACTGGAAACGGTTCAATCAAAATGTTCTCATAGGAACACGAATGTAATTAAACTGAGCAATTGACTGATGGGGTCTGCGATTTCATTGCAATTTCCTTAGGAAGATAGAACATCTAGAATAGAATAGAAGTTTTAGATGCTTTTTTAGCGATTTCAGCATGAAAAAATCAACATTGTTGAATTATTGTTTGATGTTTTCAACCGAAGCATGTTTTTATTCGGAAACTGAAGTTTCATTTCATTTACTCATTTAATGAATGAATAATGCTGTATTGGGCTGTTTTTGTATACCTTTTAACAGAAAGAAAGAAAGAACGGCACTGAACTATAAATGATACCGTGAAGATGAACAAAATCACTAAACAGAAAAGAGATGAAACAGAGCAGCCACGTTATCACAATCCATGCATAAACACATGTTTTATCAATTCAAGCCTTTGAGCGAACACCTCTGATGATGCAAGTACCTCGTGCTTGCGAAACATGAAAAAAAATTTTGCGACAACCTGAAAGTCCAAGAAGCTCACCAGCTTCATGCAATAGCCGCCAAAATCTAACTATTTCGATGCTTTGTCTCAATTTTAAAACAATTTATTTCCATTGAACACTGTAAGGACGCGGTGGTTGAAATAAGCTCAATTGAAATTTATCGGGTGTTTTTTGCAGAAAATCTTGGAAAAAAAAGATTTTTAATTTTGCCTGCGGTTATTATTATGGGTATTAGTATTCATATTTATTTATGATTAATGGTACATTGAATTTCAACTCTCAATATTTTTGGAATTAGAAATATCTAACATGAACTTTATTTTATTCGTCCACCATGTCCTATACGTAAACTCAACAGTTGTCAAGAAGTTTACGGTTGAAAATAGCAATAAAAAAGGCACTTATAAATTATATGCGACTTTCCATACTTCAGTGTTAGTTTCATTCAATTAAAGTAATCAACTTCAATACGTAGTAGTAAACATCTTTATTTCTAAAAAAGGCTATCGACCTATCGGTCTTTCTGCCGTTGTTTAATACATGAAGTCTTAATCTAAATAAAAAAACAAATATGAAAATTCTCTTATTCTAGGTTAACAATATTATTAATAAAATTCCAATGACAAAGGACAAAGGGGATTCAGTATGGTCCAGTTGTAGGGGTTGTTTGTCCATTTTGTTTGTAGCTGTATGAGTCTTTCCGAGATCTTTGTCATGTTTGTGCGTTCGTATAGTAGTTGGGTGGGGGGGTTGTGCAGTGGGTTTTGGGGGTATCTTATTCGTGTTATTAGTCTTAGTGCAATTTGTTCTGTTGTTTGTATATAACGTTTTGTCCTTTCTGTTGCGTTGGTCATGAGCATATGTCCAAAGTCTAGCAAGGGTCTACAAATAGCTTTACATATTTTGGTGGCGGTGTTTGTGCTAATTCCTCTGTCTTTGTAGGTTAGTGATCGGAAGTGTTTTGTTCTCTTTATTGTTTCTGCCCTGATGTTTCGTATGTGTTTAGTGAATTTAAATTTGTGGTCAATTGTGATTCCAAGGTATTTTACGTCGTTTTTTGGTTGTGTCGTTTGGCCGTCTGCAGTTGTTGCAGACTTTCTTGCAACAAACGAAGCTTCAACACCCTAAATTCCCTTCGAATAGGCGCCCCATAAAAATTGTCTGGGTCCTTCCTCTTTCCTCGCCTCTCCCACCCGATGTTATAAAGATTTTACCTGAAGAATGTGTGTGTGCCTTTGCAGGCGGACAGGGAAGAAAC
Organism: Dendroctonus valens; assembly: GCA_024550625.1. Lineage (NCBI taxonomy): Eukaryota > Metazoa > Arthropoda > Insecta > Coleoptera > Curculionidae > Dendroctonus > Dendroctonus valens. The sequence goes on from JAJTJO010000678.1 coordinate 58,523, forward strand.
TCTCTAGGTAGTTCGCATTCGATAATCGAGCTCGAAACATCGACCCCACCGGCACTTGTGTGCACCCTCTCAACCCCTTTGGTTTTTGGTTTACCCGGCGTCTAATTTGACACGGGCCCCTGTAGTCGATAGTGGTTTTATTGTGCAATAAAAGGCGCAGTACCTTTAGTTATTGGAACCACAACCCCTTACAGAACCCACAACTCTGAACTCCTGAAGATATTTTATATATTTTCCTGGAAATTGGTGTAGTACCAGACAACTCTCGAGGCTCAACAGGTTTAGTTCGTCAGGACCGACTTAAGGCAAGTCGTACAAAATAAAATTCTCTGGGGGCTGACGGACAGAAGATTGCTTGACGCCAAAATTGTAAGTTTTTAAACTTAATTCCCCCTTTGGACGCCAACTTTTTCCCGTCAAGGGCTGGCGGTAGTGTTATGTGATATCACCATTTAATTTGAGACATTCGGACACTGTGTTTTTTTGAACATTTTTGCGTTATTAGTTAGTTTGGTATTAATCCGTCATCATTTTTCACTAATTTAATTATAAGGTAAATTTTTTTTGATTTAATTATATTTAGAAAAAACTGTGAAAGTTGTTCCAACATTAATTATTTTATTAATATATAATTTCATAGGCAATCATTGTGTTTTTGTCGTTGCAGTCTTATTAAAGCTCAGAACGGAGAAAAAATAGAAACCACCCTGGAAAAATAGTCTCTTTATCGTGTTTGTTACGTCACAAGGATAAATTGTGAGTCCCTAGATTATTCCACTGATAAGTGCCAACATTGTCAGTGCGAATCATTCAGCAGTTATTGTAGGGGAGTGAGCGTTGAGTCTGTGGTTTGTGAGCAGAAGTTGGTTTTTTGACGCGTTTGGTGTTAGTCTCCATTTATAAAACCATGTCATTGTGTTGTTTGTTAGTGTTTGGAGTCTTTGCGCTGCTCTCTCAGTAGTTTTGTCATGTACAATAAGTGCCGTGTCGTCTGCGTATTGTAATATGTATGCCGATCTGTCGATTTGATTTTTGTCTGGTAAGTTGTAATTGTATATGTCATGGCAGTATATATGGTAGAGAAACGGTGAGAGCGGGGATCCTTGAGGGAACCCTTGTTCAGGGACTTCAATACGTTTTTCACTAAACGCACTTTTTAGGAGTACCATTTGGTTGTATGTAAATAATTTACTTGCTTACTGACTGTTCTTCAGATGCCTGTCTAATATATTTGTGAAATATATTTTATAAACGAATCGGTACATTTACTAGCGTTAAAGTGCTTGGCTTGTAACTGAACTTGATAATGGATGATTTCAAGTGGAATTATCTTATCATCTGCATATGATTGAACAGATTGAACATACAATTGAACGCTTTATTGCAATGAGAAAGAACTTTTCAGAAATCAAATAAGTAATAGCTAATGGTTAATAATTTGAAAATTCAATTTATTTTCGTGCATGAAGCAGACTAAAAATTTGGCACAAAATTTTAGAATGAAATTATTTATTTCTTTTTCAATTTTTTTCCTTTCAAGTTTGTTCCTTTCAAAGTATCGTGGTACCGGAATAAAAATTCAACCTAGGCGTTTTTTAATATGCGAAATTTGAATTGAATCATATTTAATGATTGTAGTATAGTTTCCTTATTTAGAAGGCGCACTTTTTTGTTCCTTCTGCTAGTTTAAAACCGCTACTTGGTACGTGCTTACATTAAGTAGCAGAACACACATTTCTATAAGATTTTACGTTAAAAGTGCATATTTGGTACAAGACATTTGGTAGTAGTAGTAGTAAACATCTTTATTTCTAAAAAAAGGCTATCGACCTATCGGTCTTTCTGCCCTTGTTTAGTACATGCAGTCTTAATCTAAACAAACAAATAAAGGTAAAAATTATCTTATTCTAGGTTACTAATTGAATAATTTTAATTCTGGCAAACAGAGATCTTGGATGATGTAGGGAAACGGAAGCAGGATTGTCTGGTTGGTCTGGTAAGACAAAGGGGATTCACTATGGTCCAGTTGTAGGGGTTGTTTGTCCATTTTGTCTGTAGATGTATGAGTCTTTCCGAAATCTTTGTCATGTTTGTGCGTTCGTATAGTAGTTGGGTGGAGGGGTTGTGTAGTGGGTTTTGGGGGTGTCTTATTCGTGTTATTAGTCTTAGTGCAATTTGTTCTGTTGTTTGTATATAACATTTTGTCCTTTCTGTTCCGTTAGTCATATGTATATGTCCATAGTCAAGCAAGGGTCTACAAATAGCCTTATATATTTTGGTGGCGGTGTCAGTTTAATATTAGATATCCATTATTTAATGTGCTATTTGTTAATTAAAAGCATTTTAATTTAATGAAGTTAAAAAGCCAGAGAACCGTTGGTAAAAGTTATTAAAAAGTGAAGGATTTAAGTGAGGAAATCCACAGAGTGTTTTTTAACAACACTTTAATGCTCAGTTACACAGGTATTATATCTAGCAGATTTAATACCTGTTTTATAAGATAACATAAATATGATTATGTATTTATATATCATAAACTTAGTTAGAAACAACAAGTAACGGCGTTTTGCTCAGATCAGTTGAGCAAAAAATCTTGTAATTCCCTGTCTTAAAAATGAGGCTTCGGGGGCTGAGGGGGGTAGAAGGCCAACCAGACAATCCCGCTTCCGTTTCCCTACATTAACGCTACTCGAACACTTACAAACGCAAAGGACTAGTGGACAATAAAATAATTTCTTCTTGCCACTGAAATCTTATTTATTTAATAGTATTGTTAACCTAGAATGGGAGAATTTTCATATTTGTTTTTTATTTAGATTGGGACTGCATGTATTGAACAAGGGCAGAAATACCGATAGGTCGATAGCCTTTTTTAGAAATAAAGATGTTTACTACTACTATTGTTAACCTAGAATAGGAGAATTTTCATATTTGTTTTTTATTTAGATTAAGACTGCATGTATTAAACAAGGGCAGAAAGACCGATAGGTCGATAGCCTTTTTTAGAAATAAAGATGTTTACTACTACTACTGTTGCTCATTTTCCAAATTACTTAAGAACTTCTGACATAATTCTTGCCCAAGCTCATAATGTCTTAATAATGTATGGTTTTAATTGATGTTCTAGCAAGATTCTGCTTACACTACCGCTGCCTAGTAATTTTAAACGATTTTGGAGTTTCGTCCCACTACGCTCAAAATTGCTTCTTCATCTTCAACAGTTTGTCAGCATCCTTAACATTCAGAAATTGATTTTAAATATTTTAGTTTAAAGGTTTTCCTTAAAGATCTGCAGACATGCTGCAGACATTATTTCTGTGAGTACTCTTCATTCGAGAAATGGAATTGTTCTATACCAGTGAATCTGAATTCACTCTAAATTAATGTAAAATTTGCTAATTCAGCTAAGACAATTAATAGTTCAAAAAAATTTGAAAATAGCAATAAACATAAGTAAACATTTTAACAAGTAAATGACGGTAACAGCCTCTTTTTTACATAACATATTCTGATTTTTAAAGGATGTATATCAAGTCTGGCTGCATACAGGCAAATAAAATTGCGTTTGACTAATAAAATCTGAATCTAGCTGTAAAAAAACAATCAGTAGAAAAATACCATATAAATTAAAAGCAATTTGTTGGAGCGTTTTCCCAATAAACAATCCCTTGACTTTTAACTAAATTGTAACCCACCCCCTCACCGGCGTAGTAACACGAAGAAATTGCACAGAATTCCGCTTCAGGAATACCAAAAAATAGCTATTTTGCGGTATTTCGGTTGCATGTAACTTATCGCTTATTTTATTGGTATATTAAAGGCATTAACAGGACACTGCATCTGTATATTGGCTGGGTATAAATTGTGTTCTAGTAAAATACAGCGCTTAATTATAAAACTTCCAGTCTATTACATACACAGGCTGGTTCGCTTTAAGGTATAAAATATTATATCGCATATACAAACTACCCACCTAACTGACAGAAAGACAGCTTGCCTGTTTATGGACATTAACAAGGCTTTTGACAGTGTCTGGCATAGAGGCTTACTATACAAACTATACAAACTACACACACCAACATATCTACTACACACCATAAAGAACTTACTAGAAAACAGACAACTACAAGTACGAATTGACAAAACACTGTCATTTTCTTTTTCCCCTGAACAAGGGCTCCCTCAAGGATCCCCGCTCTCACCGTTTCTCTACAATATATACTGCCATGACATATACAATTACAACTTACCAGACAAAAATCAAATCGACAGATCGGCATACATATTACAATACGCAGACGACACGGCACTTATTGTACATGACAAAACTACTGAGAGAGCAACGCAAAGACTCCAAACACTAACAAACAACACAATGACATGGTTTTATAAATGGAGACTAACACCAAACGCGTCAAAAAACCAACTTCTGCTCACAAACCACAGACTCAACGCTGATTCCCCTACAATAACAGCAGACGGCCAAACGACACAACCAAAAAACGACGTAAAATACCTTGGAATCACAATCGACCACAAACTTAGATTCACTAAACACATGCGAAACATCAGGGCAGAAACAATGAAGAGAGCGAAACACTTCCGATCACTAACCTACAAAGACAGAGGAATTAGCACAAACACCGCCACCAAAATATATAAAGCTATTTGTAGACCCTTGCTAGACTTTGGACATGTACTCATGACCAACGGAACAGAAAGGACAAAACGTTATACACAAACAACAGAGCAAATTGCACTAAGACTAATAACACGAATAAGACACCCCCAAAACCCACTACACAACCCCCCCACCCAACTACTATACGAACGCACAAACATGACAAAGATCTCTGAGAGACTCATACAGCTACAGACAAAATGGACAAACAACCCCTACAACTGGACCATACTGAATCCCCTTTGTCTTACAAGACCAACCAGACAATCCCGCTTCCGTTTCCCTACACTAACGCTACTCGAACACTCACAAACGCAACGGACTAGTGGACAATAAAATAATTTCTTCTTGCCACTGAAATCTTATTTATTCAATAACATTGTTAACCTAGAATGGGAGAATTTTCATATTTGTTTTTTATCTGGATTGGGACTGCATGTATTAAACAAGGGCAGAAATACCGATAGGTCGATGGCCTTTTTTAGAAATAAAGATGTTTACTACTACTATTGTTAACCTAGAATAGGAGAATTTTCATATTGGTTTTTTATCTAGATTAAGACTGCATGTATTAAACAAGGGCAGAAAGACCGATAGGTCGATAGCCTTTTTTTAGAAATAAAGATGTTTACTACTACTATTATATCGCTCTGTATAAATTATTCACCTTTGGAGTTAAAAAAATCCAAAAATATATTCTACATTTCATTATTCTCACATTTAGAAAACCATGTTGTGAAATTCATTTGAGTAACTGTGCAGATTTTTTGCCTTTAATTAAAAAGTGCCAGTCTGTAAAATTCACAAATTAGTTGTTTTTAGTTGATATAAAACATAAAACATATATATTATTTCTGGCTGGGTGGTTGTTCATAGAATTAAAATAGGTCTCCTTGAAAATTCACAACAATTCTTTAATTATGTCTGAGTTTGTGAGAAAATATCAAAATATATGGCCGAACCCAATTAAGCAGTAGGTAGCAATTATTTTAAATAATGCCAGTTATTTTGTCTGGGTTCTTCAACACCTTTTTACTAATGTAGGCTACGGTATCCGGAGAAAACTGCCAATTTAACGCAAACTACCATTGTAACATAAATATTCAGACGGGTTTTCGTCTTATTTTATTTGAGAATTGCAATTTGGCAAATGACATGAAAATACCGGTAAAGTGTAGCTGATTTTCATGTAGTAAGTGAGTGAATAAATAACGAACTTGATTATTCAACGACCTTGTACATGCGTGTATTTATAATCAGATGTTCTATTATTCAGATGAATAATGACGAAATTATTTTTGTTTGATTAAAATTCAAACTTATTTATATTTTTATCTATTCTTATATTCTAAGCTGACATAGAAACTTGAGAATAGCTAGTTATGTACCAAGGGTGTTATGGATTGTATAATGCCCTGAAGATCGAATTAGCCCGAGGGATATGTTTTGGCCTAATGGGCATTATTGTCTCCGTAACGGATGTTAAGTAATGTTAGTACTCTGGAAGAGTTTCTTAATGGCAATGGACGATCCGTAAAATCAGGGTTATTAAAATTTAGCCGCACGGTCATGGTAGGACCACGGAATAAATCCAAGAATAAGGAAACGCTAATTAATTAAAATTCCTCAGGAGTAATTATGGAAGGAACGAGGTAAGATGAGTTGCAAAATTCCTCTAGGTCGATGTCAGGCTGGCTTGTGCAGTCTGCTGTAGCAGACATTATTCAAGGAATTATTATTTTTATCCCCGTTGACAATAGCAAGGTCTTGGCTTTGCTCAACAATAAAATTAATGATATACCTCTAACGAATAAACGAATAAAAAATAAATGTAAAATTGGCGGAACATTGGAAAGGCCACATTTCTAAACGAAGACTGTTAAAGGTTCTTGTTGGTTTTTAATTTCAAAACTTGTGGCTTTTTGTCCGAAAACGTTGCAATTCTTTTTTATTGTAACATTTCAGTGCGGCTCTCTAATTTCGTGATATTCGTATTTGGTTGAGCTTTGTCCGATTTGATGCCTTTTTTGCCTATTTATTTGAGGAAATTATATTTCTTATGCGTTTTGTTTCACAGATCTTTCCATCTTCTTATTCAAGAAGGTAATTCGAGTTGTGACATAACAAATATTTAAAAATAATTTGAGACTGAAACTGAAAACAGATCAAACATGTAATTCAAATTTTTAAAATTGAAAATTACCGTTTAAGGTTGTATTGTGAATTGACTAAATACATAATTATTTACAACAAACCTGTAAACTTTATTAACAAAATTTAATATAAACTCAGGCTACATATAGAAATGTTTTCCGGGCTTTGAAGCCGTGGTCCATGGGAATTTCTTCCTGACGTTTCGTCCACAACTGCCGTGGACATTATCAAAGGCGATGAGGCAGTGGGCGAAGTGATCTCCCATGCTTTCCTACTAAAACTGGTTCAACTACTTTTTTTTGCATTTGAACATATTTATTTCAAATAAGACATTTTCATCTTACAATTGCTCTTATTCTACGGCTCCTTAATGTTAACATCATTTAGCATTTAGCAATATCTAACATCGGTTGTACTATTCTACCTTAGCCTACCTTAACCTAACTTAGCCTAACTAACCTAATCTTACAACTTCCCTTGCTTCCTAACTAACTTAGTGCTAGTCCATGGTCCTCGTTGTGGTGCTGGAACTGGTCAACGCGTGTGGTCCTCGTCTTCTTCTTGATCTGGCTTAGCCTAACTTAACCTAATCTTACATCATCTCGTGTTTCCTAACTAACTTAATGCTAGTCCATGGTCCTCGTTGTGGTGCTGGAACTGGTCATCGCGTGTGGTCCTCGTCTGCTTCTTAAACTGTGTCCGCAGGGAGCTGTCTGCGGTCACACTGGAACTTCTTGGTGCAAGAATCCCTGACTGTGGGATTCTTGCTTTGCCGGGCCCTGTCCAGGAACTTTGATGTTAAGCCCTGGATGTTGTCCAGCAGGTCTTCTGTCTTCAGGTCCCTTTGGAGGGTGGTTCAACTACTGGCTTCTTTGTCGTATTTATGCGGTCCGGCCGTGTGAGCTCATGCGTGAGGAGTGGGAGGAGCTTCAATGGTTTTGGCGTACACGCTGTTTGCCGCAAAACGCGTTTCCAATCTGGATTAAGGACCGTGACTTCTTCTTTCCTGTTAAAATTGTTGTCATGTTTGAAGATCTCAATGGCCTCTCTGGTTAGTCTCGGATAATACCGTTGAGATTGGTGCAAAATGTCCACTTCATCGAAACGTATTTGGTGGCTGTCTAGAAGTGCGTGTTCCGCTACTGCTGATTTCTCTATTTGTCCTAATCTGCAACTTCTTTTATGCTCAGTGATCCTCGTGTTTACACTACGTTTTGTGGTGCCGATATATACTCTCTACAACTGCATGGAACCCTGTAGACTCCTGGTGCCGATAAAGGATCCCGTTTGTCCTTGGCCGATCTCAAAGTCTGTTGGATTGTTCGAGTTGGATTAAAGACTCCATCTCTGTGTTTCTCCAGTATCCTGCCGATCCTGTCCGTGACTCCATGTATGTATAGGAGGCAAGCCCAACCCTTACGCTCATCATGCGTATCTGTTTCCTCAGGACGACCTCCACTGTTTCTTGGTCGAATTGCTCTATTAAACTTGTTCTTGCTGTATCCATTCCATATTCCATCTATATCTATTCCATGTATCCTGCTCCATAGTGGAGAACCACCGGAATATTGTAGTCAACTTGACCAGCCTACTGCCGACGAACAAAGCGTGCTGACCAAAGGAGGAAACTTTGCCATAGTACCGTCCAGGCTACCTGTGGAAGACATCATAGCAAATGTCGAGAGTGGAATACGTTCGCTACCTATTCAAACCGCGGAGCAGATATAGGCTGAGACATCACGAATTTTACAACGCTCAAAGCCCCCGAAAAGCAACCTCACCTTCAGAGAAAGAAATGCGTTGAAAACGCTCAACGAGGATAAGGAGATTCTTGTTTTACCAGCTGATAAGGGCAATGCAACTGTGGTCATGATATCATTGAACTACGAGGACAAAATTAAAGAGCTTTTGACCCCGTCAACATACAAGAAGTTGGCACGGGATCCGACGGCATGGATACTAAGGACAACAAACACAATTAATTAAGGACATGACATTTCCGTCCGAGGAGTTGGCCAAACTCAGAAAATCAGAAGCACTCCGACCAAGACTCTACGGACTGCCCAAGATTCATAAATCAGATGTACCACTGAGACCCATTGTGAGCGCTATTGGAAGTCCGACCTATGATACTGCGAAATATCTAATAAGAATTTGACAGCCCAAAATAGGAAAAACCAACAGTTTTATAAAGGACTCATCCTATTTTGTTCAGAGGCTGCACTCGTTGTCATTAGCTCCCGGAGAAATCCTTGTGAGTTTTGATGTTGTTTCGTTGTTCACAATGGTACCAATCAAAGAGGCAATGGAACTTATTGAGAGAGAATTTCCACCAGGCATCGCCAAACTGTTCGAACACTGCCTAACCGCAACCTACTTTCAGTGGAAAAACGAATTCTATGAACAGACGGATGGAGTAGCAATGGGCAGCCCCTTTAGTCCGGTGACAGCCAACTACTTTATGGAGAAATTTGAGATGGACGCTCTGGACACAGCCGCGAGGAAACCGAAGTGTTGGTTTCGATATGTTGATGACACTTTCGTTGTTTGGGGCCATGGTTTGGTTGAACTTAAAGACTTCCTGAGGCACCTCAACTCAATCAACTCAATCAACCCAAGAAGTGGAGAAGGATGGGCGACTGCCATTTTTAGATGTCTTGGTAACCAGAAAAACCAACAGAAAGCTGGCACACACGGTGTACAGAAAACCGACACATACCGACCGGTACCTGCACAGTGGATCAAACCATCATCCCAGTCAAAAGAGAGGAGTCATTAAAACCTTCACCGAAAGAGCCAGAAGAATTTGAGAACCATATGAGTTAGAAAGAGAATTGGAACACCTAGTGTTGCAGACTTTCTTGCAACAAACGAAGCTTCAACACCCTAAATTCCCTTCGAATAGGCGCCCCATAAAAATTGTCTGGGTCCTTCCTCTTTCCTCGCCTCTCCCACCCGATGTTATAAAGATTTACCTGAAGAATGTGTGTGTGCCTTGGCAGGCGGACAGGGAAGAAACTCTCGAGGTAGTTCGCATTCGATAATCGAGTCCAAAACATCGACCCCACCGGCACTTGTGTGTACCCTCTCAACCCATTAGGTTTTTGGTTTACCCGGCGTCTAATTTGACACGGGCCCCTGTAGTCGATAGTGACTTCATTGTGCAATAAAGGGCGTAGTACCTTTAGTTATTGGAACCACAACCCCGTACCGAACCCACAACTCTGAACTCCTGAAGATATTTTATATATTTTCCTGGAAATTGGTGTAGTACCAGACAACTCTCGAGGCTCAACAAGTTTAGTTCGTCAGGACCGACTTAAGGCAAGTCGTACAAAATAAACTTCTCTGGGGGCTGACGGACAGAAGATTGCTTGACGCCAAAATTGTAAGTTTTTAAACTTAATTCCCCCTTTGGACGCCAACTTTTTCCCGTCAAGGGCTGGCGGAAGTGTTATGTGATATCACCATTGCATTTGAGACATTCGGACACTGTGTTTTTTTGAACATTTTCGCGTTATTAGTTAGTTTGGTATTAATCCGTCATCATTTTTTACTAATTTAATTATAAGGTAAATTTCCTTGATTTAATTATATTTAGAGAAAACTGTGAAAGTTGTTCCAACATTAATAATTTTATTAATATATAATTTCATAGGCAATCATTGTGTTTTTGTCGTTGCAGTCTTATTAAAGCTCAGAACGGAGAAAAAATAGAAACCACCCTGGAAAAATAGCCTCTTTATCGTGTTTGTTACGTCACAAGGATAAATTGTGAGTCCCTAGATTATTCCACTGATAAGTGCCAACATTGTCAGTGCGAATCATTCACCTAGAAAGAGCCTTTGGTTGGAATGGATTCAGCAAGAACGAGTTTAATAGAGCAATTCGGCCAAGAAACAGTGGCGGTCGTGGTGAGGAAACAGATGCGCATGATGAGCGTAAGGGTTGGGCTTGCCTCCCATACATTCATGGAGTCACGGACAGGATCGGCAGGATACTGGAGAAACACAGAGTGAAAACTGTCTTTAAACCAACTCGAACAATCCAACAGACTTTGAGATCGGCCAAGGACAAACGGGATACTTTATCGGCACCAGGAGTCTACAGGGTTCCATGCAGTTGTGGCAGAGCATATATCGGCACCACAAAACGTAGTGTAAACACGAGGATCACTGAGCATAAAAGAAGTTGCAGATTAGGACAAACAGGAAAATCAGCAGTAGCGGAACACGCACTTCTAGACGGTCATCAAATACGTTTCGATGAAGTGGACAATTTGCACCAATATCAACGGTATTATCCGAGACTAACCAGAGAGGCCATTGAGATCTTCAAACATGACAACAATTTTAACAGAAAAGAAGAAGTCACGGTCCTTAATCCAGATTGGAAACGCGTTTTGCGGCAAACATCGTGTACGCCAAAATCATTGAAGCGCATCCCACTTCTCACGCATGAGCTCACACGGCCGGACCGCATAAATACGACAAAGAATCCAGTAGTTGAACCAGTCTTAGTCGGAAAGCACGGGAGATCACTTCGCCCACTGCCTCATCGCCTTTGATAATGTCCACCGCAGTTGTGGACGAAACGTCAGGAAGAAATTCCCAAGGACCACGGCTTCAAAGCCCGGAAAACATTTCTATATGTGATTTGACCGGCCGTGAAAGCCTTCATAGTCTGATAAACTCAGGCTGTTTTTAATGGAGGAAACGTTTAACGAAGTTACGGTAAACAGGAAAAACAAATTGAGAGAAATTGAGAATGGAAGTCCAAACTGATTAATTTTCAAAAAAAGGTATTTATTGATGACGATAAAGCAAAAAAGTGCAATTATGAAACTACAGTTTGGTACTCAAAATAAGGCAAAATCGAATGAGTGAGAAATCAAAATCAACTATAGAATGTGTTATGATTGTTATAAATCGAATAAAATAAAAATCGAATAAATAAAATAGATATCTTTTGCAAAAAATGATTAATACAATGCAACTTTTTGAAGAAGAAATTTGAATCAAAACCTATTGTTGGCTATTCTGATCTGACCAAACATTTTCTCTGCAACACTATCTGTATATTAATTTTTATATATTCAGCCTCATTCCCCGGGAATACTCAAATCTAATGTGGTAATTTCTGGATGGACAAGTATGCCAACATCAGAGAACTTCTTGTAAAATCATTCATTTATAAGCAGAAGTGATTATAAGAAGGGTAGAAAACTGCTTTGAAACAAATAAAATTCAACTAATCAATGCAAATAATTGAACCAATGAATACATTACTGAAATAACCAGAGTCAATAAATCATAAGAGTCACCATATTAACGAACGATCCAGTTGTGTATCGAAAATAAACAAATTTTTGTCAAAATTAGTTGTTTTATTGAACACAAAGTTCTGTTTTGTCTAAATGTTATGGTTGTTAAGGCTTTTATATCTGTTAATTTTTTGCTGCTAATTTTGAATTGCTTGATAAAAATATTTTATTTAAATTTTGACTTTGAATAACCATTACATTAATAAGAACACTCTCAATTCCTTCGATCTAAACATTTTACAAAAATTCCGAAGCTCATTGAAAACTATCCAGACTTTCAATCTATTTACAAGAAAACTAAAGAGTTCTCATTGCAAATTTCCTTCTAAAGTTTTTTTTGAACATTTTAATTTTGTATAACACATAATTTGTTTCTTGCACCATTAGCTTTGTAATTGTTAGTTGATTTTATTTTCCTTAGGGTTTAGGTTTAGTATTCGTCTTATTTTGCGTATATACATATTGCTCCGTGCAATTTTATTGTCCGGATGAATTTAAATGAAAAATAATTAATGAGAAAAATGTAGTGATATTTAGATGATAGCTTTGGAAACTCATTTGAAAAGCACATTTTTGAAACTCTGAATTCTTCTCGACTGACTGGGAATTATTTTTTATAAGTTACTTCTACTCTTTACATATTTCCAGACAAACGGCGCCAGCATCAAATAACTCTGTATTTTATATATTCCAAATTGATAGATCCTTATCTGTAGGGGCTTTTGCTCGTTAGCTTCTATTTTTGAAAAATTAAAGGATTCTCATTACAATCCTTTTTCACAAACCATTGTATAATCCACCAGATGTAAGAACGCCGCAATATTTGTTTGGTGTCTATCGATAAACTGGTACCATCTCTAATTCCGCTTAAATATTACCTTATATGGATGTTAATGGGTTCCCGTTACACAAAAGATACAGGAATTGAAATTCCACACAATCATGCCGTAATGATTTTTGCATTTCCGTGGACTTACCTTCGAGATATTTTAGCTCCGCCTTATAATTTTACCATAAATTCTTGAGCAATGTAGAAAATGTCTTGGCGTCGGTGATCCGAATTTATGTTATTATGGCTACAGGACAAAATATCCATAATTTGTCGAAGCAAAAAAAGATAACACAAGAGCAGGCTGGAAGCGAACTTTTTATTACAGTGTTTCAAACAACTTTAACTGCCCAAGTACTGTACAGATTCCATCCCATCAATTTGGAGTTAAAAAATATATACATAACAAAAACAAGGTTTTTTTTTAAATTTTTTGTTGCAAAGTTAGATGAATTGATTTTTCACATCAGTTTCAAACATTCCAAAGGACACATAATCATAAAGTTTTCCATCAGCAACGTTCTCATGCTAGTGAAAAAAGTAATTGCTTGAAATATTATATAAACACAATTATCAGCATCATCAAGCCAGCCAACATAAAAGACCAGCGTATGAACAAGAATTGAAAAAAAAACTCCTCGGTATTTGGTAACAATCTAGTATCTATTATAAGACATCGATGCTAACCTGGTTTGCAAAGTCACTGGTCCGAATCAATAAACACGCCTCGCATATTAAAAACAAAATTGTTTTCTCCTCATCTGCAGTCTATGTTAATATTCCATAAAATTGAGCAATGTATTTTGCAAATGGTCATCAAACAGCAGCTTCGGAGCCATCTACAAGGTCGTTTAGTCAATGACCGGCAATGCCACTTCCTTGAACTCGAAAAAGAGAGCAAAGTAGATCTTTGATAAGTTGTTAATGATCGAGACGAAGAACGCAGTGGCTGCAAGAAGATGTTAAGTTGCAACGCTCTAATAGTTTCCTCGTCAGATTCGTTTCGGGCTGTAATTAAATTAAACAGTAGAAGGATATAAATATTAAATAACAATATTCAGCTAGGAATTCGATTTCGCATGGTTTGTTAAAGATTGCATGCCATTAATTATTTTCAAATTGATGCTCCTTGGCTAAGCTATTTGACTTGCGTTAAGAGCGTAGAACGCTTGACCGGACCACAGTTAAAATGTGTTAAGGATAAACAGTCATTACTAACTACTTCAGTCTTATTAAAAATCCATTGCTGACAGCAAAAAGTCGTCGTCTCGGATCTCAGCAAATTATAGCCCAAATTGAAAAATGCATTTTCTTTTAGCAAGCAAGTTAGAAATTCGCTTGTAACGTTCAATCAGGGTGTTCCTTAATGATGGGTAAATATTTAATGATGTGACACTACATGGAAATTGAAGCAAGTTTTGTCCATAAAATATTGTTCGAAATTTGTAGGGAACAAGGCGATAATCCCTTTTTGATGTCTTTGGAATTTTGCACTCCTTGAAGAAAAAAATGTAGGAACCACAAGTGGACTATAATTAAGGGTTGACTTAAAGTATTACAACATCTGATTCTAGAAGAAGATAAAGGGGTCATCAAAAACTTCAGAAATAAAAAAATCATTTGGTGATGATGAAATGATCAATCATTTGATGATGATCCTTTAAGCCCCATAATAAATTAATCTTTAAGATATGGTGAGTCCTGAAAACTTGAAGATTACAAGAATAATTCCAGTTTTCCAGAGATTGAGACTGAGATTAAGAAATAAAAGTCAATTGCGTTGTTAAATAATTTCAGCAAGATTTTTGAAAGAATTATGTAGGAGCGAGTGGTTAACTTTTTAGAAAACCGGAATCTTCTATCACATGGTCAAAACGGTTTTGGACGAAAAAATCAACAATCAGAGCAATTTATCAGGCACTTAGTAAAGTTTCGAGTTATCTGAATAGAGAAATGAACACCTTTGCAAAGAATCTTGATTTGGAGAGGGCTTCTGATTTGATGATTGAAGGATTATGGAATCCGGGGCACAGCTTCCAAATTGTTTCTATCTTTTCTTACTAATAGAAGGCAATCTTCTTCTTAGTCTAACGTCAAGAACGACGTGTAGTGATCACAAGTTAATCTCAGATGTTATTCCTCAAAACTCTTCTCACACTCTCTCGCCATATCCCACGGTCAGCAGCAGTTCTAATGGCTTCCACTAGTGGACGCTCGGTTACTTTCGGTCTGTCTATCCAGATGGGGAGCGTCCGCGTTTCCTCTTGCCAAGGGGTTTGCCCTGGACAATCAGTCTCTTGATGTTGTCGTGACGAGTTATATGTCCGAAGTAGTTCAATATTCGCGCTGATGTCAAGCTACTGAGACGATTTGATGTTCCAATCTCGTTCAGCACTCACACAATGGTGCGATTTGCCGTCCCCGGTATTCTTTACATTCTTCGCCACACCCACATTTCAAAGGCGTCGGTGGCCTTCATAACCCATGTCTCGGAAGCGTACCATAAAATCATCATCATTGCACATTCATCACATTCTGCTTGCTTCCACCGTCCGACGTACATCGAATTGTCAACAGCGAACAGACAGTCAACCAGTATTCTAGCAGTTTTGTCCAGCGTCGTCCGGTCACAGAAAGTGCGCGTCAGTGAGCCCCTGCATAAAGCACGTGTTTTCAAAAACGTTTTTTTTTTATCAGAAGTTCACCTGTGTCTCTGAGGAGACACAGTCCCTCCGTATATAGTGTCCAGCCTCCCAGCAAAGACAATGAATAAAGGCAAAGCTAAAAGAAAACACTCAGCAAACATCGAAGAGCAGAGTAAGTCCAAAGCCCCGAAGCCCACAGCAACAAGCTCCCAAGAACCCAATCCAACATCCCAATAATCCCTGGATGGATCTTTCTCCTCCTTTGAGGGATCCGTTAACTCCGAAGCGCTTGAAGCAGAACTTCGAAGGCAAGTTGCCCTTCATACCTCCCTCACACAAGTGATTAAAGATCAACAAGGCCAAATTGATGAGTAAAAACGTGCTCAAATCATAGCACTAAACAACCGAAACACTTCACACAGCTCCCCGGCTGAATCCCAAAAGAAAACTACCACAAACGTCCCCCAACGAATGGAAGTCCTCGAGTATTGAAATTTCTCCCAATGGAGGCCCCAAAAGCGCCCACCAAACCCCAAACACCCACAACTCCCAAACTCCAAACTCCCAAGCCAACAAAAATCCCCATCGCCATTACAAACCGGGCGGACGTGGCGTAAAACCCAGGACGTGCTTTCCCAAAACAACATTCCAATCTCGAACACAAAGAAAACTGCCGCAGGGATCTCTATCTTTCCCTGTCATCCAGAACATCATAAACCAACCATTCAGGTCCTCAAAACACACCAAATCCAATATTTCACTCACGCTCTCCAGGAAGACAAGTCTTTCATCATTAAAGGCCTCGATGGCCTTATAGGCTTTTGCCCCAGAAAAAACACACTTTTTCCGGCTTGGAAACTCCAAAAAAGTGTCCAATATGGTTAAGGTACTCCTCCTCAAGTCCCAAGCTAATTTTGTCCAAATAAACCACCTCCAAAACCTCTCGGTGCTTATTGAGCCCCAACACACCTTAAACCACCTAAACCTTAAACATATCCCGCAGTGTAAAAACTGCCAGAAATTCGATCACACCTTATCCAACTGCGGCACAAATCCTTCCTGTCACAGATGTGGCGGACCCCATTTTTACAAAACCTGCATAAAACCGACCGATATTCCAGCAAAATGCTGTAACTGCGGAGGGCCTCACCCTGCCAGTTTTGTAATATCCCAAAAACCCCAACCTAAAATTGGAAAATTAGGTTTAGTGAAAGCTTACCTCATTGGACAATAAAGTAGAAGCAGGATCTAAAGTTCGAAAAGAACCAGCCAGAAACCCCATGCAAATTCCCCAACTGCTGCTACTCCCTGAAGCCGAAATCATTGCCAAAATCAATTTGATTGACCGCCACCAAAATATATAAAGCTATTTGTAGACCCTTGCTAGACTATGGACATATACTCATGACCAACGGAACAGAAAGGACAAAACGTTATATACAAACAACAGAACAAATTGCACTAAGACTAATAACACGAATAAGACACCCCCAAAACCCACTACACAACCCCCCCACCCAACTACTATACGAACGCACAAACATGACAAAGATCTCGGAAAGACTCATACAGCTACAGACAAAATGGACAAACAACCCCTACAACTGGACCATACCGAATCCCCTTTGTCTTACAAGACCAACCAGACAATCCCGCTTTCGTTTCCCTATATTAACGCTACTCGAACACTTACAAACGCTACGGACTAGTGGACAATAAAATAATTCCTTCTTGCCACTGAAATCTTATTTCTTTAATAGTATTGCTAACCTAGAATAAGAGAATTTTCATATTTGTTTTCATTTAGATTAAGACTGTATGTATTAAACAAGGGCAGAAAGACCGATAGGTCGATAGCCTTTTTTAGAAATAAAGATGTTTACTACTCAATTTGATTGCGGCAATAGTTTCAAAAAATCCAATCCTTAATATGCTGTAACAGCATATTAAAAATCCAAATTCTTTCCTGCCCTTCCCCCCTGTGGGCCTAGGGCTTAGACACTGCAACTGCAGAAAAGACAAAATCTGCCTACGGCAACGATTGTTTAACAAAATAAAGCAGCAGAAAAGAATAAAGGTCGTGAATGGCTAACTCTGAGGAACTGTGTGTGTAACTCTGAGGAACTGTACCAGAAAATGGAGAACACTAGGGCATGGACCAGCGATTTTTTGGTATCGATGTCGATATTTCCATATTTTATGTAATTGGCTCATTGCTGTTCGGCCAAGTTGAATTCGACGGCGGATCTCCGTCTAGCAGCTGCCGGAGGAGTGGAAAAAGGGCACCAATATAAATAAACTGATCTACCATTTCACATTTGGCAAAGTGATGTGGTCTGTTTGCTGTCTTATCCGATCTATCAACTATCAATGCTTTAGATTTGGCATAGTTGATTTTTAGATCATATTCTTCTGATGTTCTCTCGAGTCGTTGTATCAATTCTGTAAATTCTTCTGCTGGGTTAGCGATCAGAAGAGTGTCGTCAGCAATCAAAGATTTGATTTTTTTTTCGAATTTTTGACAAAGCCTCCTTCCCACTCATCAAGTATCTTTCTCATCAAACACTCCGTATATATATTAAACAAGAGAGGTAATAAAATACACCCTTGTCTAACTTCCTTTTTGATATCTGCTGTTCTGGAAATCCGATTGTCAATCTTGACGACCGCTCTACTTTGCTCATATAACTTTTTTTTAATGAGATTTACCAGATGAGTAGGTACTCCCACAACGTACAAGATCTCCCACAACTTTGACCATTTTACATCGTAAAACGCTTTTTCGTAGTCGACAAAACACATGTACCAATGTACATATATATACATTGTATATGTATATACATTGGTGCATAGTATTGCCTGTTCTCGTGTACCTCGCCCTTTGACAAATCCTGCCGGTTCAGGTGCTATTTGGTGATCGAGGCAGCGAACGAACCGAGATCGAAGAAAATACAGCATTATTTTGCTCGCATGTGAGATCAGGGAAACAAGACGATAATTGTTGCAATCAATCGTTGATTCCTTTCTTATGAATGGGTTTTATAGAGGATACAGACCATTTGTCTGGCCATAACAGATGTAGGAATTTAATGTTTCTCTCCTCAAGGGCCTTCTAGACCTCCGCAGGGATCGAATCTATTTCGGTGGACTTCCCTTTCTTAAGTGCTCTGATTGCTGCGACTACTTCACTCAAGAGAACATTCGATTCATTTTCCGGGCTTATTTGTTCAAGGGATTCGTAATCATCATCATAGAGTGATGTACAATAGTCTTTCCAGTCGGCGAGCAGATCATTTGTATTAGTTATTAGGGTGCCATTCTTATCCTTAATGGATCAACCCTGGGTTTAAAGTTATGAGTGATTATTTCAAAATTTTCAAAAAGGTCTTTGTTTGGATTATTATTATGATGTTCTTCAATGTCTTTACATAGATCTTGGTAATACGAATTCTTGTATTCCCTGCAACGTCTCTGTATATCCCTCGCTGAACTCTATGTTGCTCCCTTCCCTTAGCGTCGTTTAGGCCTTTTTCTTTAAGTTTCCTCCTTCTCTCACACATACCTAGAGTGTCATCCCCTATCCAGGGCTGCCCCCTACCAAGACCGGAGCCTCGATTTTCGTTAGTCAATGCAGCCCCTAATATCGCTCTTTTCACGTTTTCCTATAGCTGTTTTGTGGTACATGTATCTGAGTTAAACTTAATTCTATCAATTTTTTGGGTGACTAACGAGTTAAATTTATCGATATCAGTTGGTAGGATGAATCTAGGTGTTTTCTGTTTAAAACATACTTTTAGTTTTCTTAAGCGGACATAAATAATTGATGACCGCTACCAATGTCAGCTCAGGGCAGCGTTTTCGTGTTTGTTATTGATGATTTCCAGCGTGAAGGGATTAACGTGAAATCTATTTGATTTTTATATTGCCCATCAGCCTTCTTGCATGTTGTTGGAACATCGTATTTGCAATAGTGAGACTATTATCTATACAAAACTGCAGGAGACGTTCTCCCCTCTCGATACGTTGACCCAGTCCATATTTACCTATCCCTGATCGTAGACGATCATCATATTTCGTACTTCAATTTTTGGCGTTAAAATCTCCCATAATGATGCTTATCTCTTTAGACGAGAAGTTGGATAGAGTTGTTTCTAAGTCGCTATAGAAGTTATCAATCTCATCGTCATTCGCACCAGAAGTGGGGGCATAGGCCAGGACAAGATTGACTCTCACAGGACTTGAGTTTAAAGTTAGGGTCATAATTCTTTCCTTTATACATTGGTAAGCGTCCACAATCGTTCGTCTGTTGATGGAGTCCTTATATTCAGTGTAGCAACCTGCATTCGTCGTTTTTGATAACCCGTTGATTTTGGTACCCTCCATTCTCCGCCCTTGCCGGGAGTTTAAAATATCCTTTTCCATGCCAATGTGTTTCCGTAATTCCGCAGATCTCTATTGTAGGAGACAAGATCTGGGAAGGAAAGTATTGGTTAAAAGGGGGGAGTAAGGGGTTAGGACATGTTTTCTCTCCAAATCGGTGGGAGAGAGATCAAGGCTCACGTAGGCAGGGTCGCATCACTAAGGTACATGTGTATTCCATCGGTATGATGAAACAGCACCTACCCGCTACCTACAACTTATAGAAGGCAATACGTACTTGAAATAATAAATGGTAAAAATTTCATGCAAGAAGTGCCCCAGGGTTCCATACTAGGTCCACTCTTACTTAGTAGGAAGATGTTGGAATGGAATGATGTTCAGCATTGATAATTTAAAAAATTGAAACCTACGAAAATCTGATTCTGCTGAAAAAATGTTTCCATTCAATGGGCTCTGTTCCATTCAACTGTTTAGAATTGCCTTCAAAACATCTTTAAATATTGTTAACAACTCGGGACCATTCTATATGATCAAGGAAGATAATAAATACCGATATTTGACCAAATTAAATAAAATAATTTTCTCGAAACTGAAGTGTTTTGATCAAATCTCTTAACGGTTTCCGTGAAACTATGAAACATGATCATGTCCTCATCTTAACACCAGAAAACTATTCTTTGGGGTCGACTTCAACTTTAAAACACTGTTGAAGATGCATCGACAGTTTTTCAATAATAGCATAAAGTCCTTAAATTTCGAGCAATTCAGAGAACAAATATTATCCCAATGAATGTAAATTGCAATGTACAGTTGTCCCCCAGCAATGAAACAATTCGTTGTTTACCGCAGGATTTAGAAGAATTCGAACATATTAGCCTTACAGGCCTATCATTAACATAACATCATTTCGTTTGCGGCTGCCAGGTGCAACTATGTTTGATAGAAAATCTTTTAATGGATTCATTAATTGGTCATTTCGCTATGCTTGTTGTAACATACATTTAATAATTATAGGGACCCAGTTGAATTTTACTGGAGAAAATCGGTGCAACTGTTGTAGCGGAATTTAACATCTGCTATGGCAAGAAAATAGCGAATTGTTAAATATATAGTGCGAGTATTAAGCAACATTTCCTATGTTAAGCTGTGGCAATTTAGCCATATTTAGTTTGGCCTGAGAGCTGAAAATTACAACTCTATTTCTATTTCTTCACTTTAGTCCCGAATTTAATTTCTATCTAATTAGTTTTAGTTTAAACGTTCAGAATTAACAGGAATAAATAACAAGTTTATGAAATGAAATGTGTGGAAATACCAATAAATGTTCTAATTGTCATTAGAAGTGCTTGTATTGATTTTCAAGATTTTGTTAGGGGCATATACATTATGCACTCCTTTTCCTTATATGTTATATCTCCATTTCATTTAGGAATATAATTATAAAAAGGCGTTGCATAAAAGTGTTATAATTATAATATATTGCAACACGACAAATTTCACAGAGACAAAGAACAAAAAATTAGACGCAACGTTAATGAAAGCTGTTTAATTATTGAAATCTGAATTTAAAAAATTTAACACAAAAAAGAGAGGGTACACATGTGCAAAGCCCGAAGGGCGCGTTGAAGCGCCACTATAGTGCGCTCTTAGCTTTCTCAGCAAAGCTAGAACGTTCAGCGGTGGTATGCTGCCAAAATACCTACTCAAAACCTTTGACTGAAATGTTCGCGATAAACTGATAAAGAATCCCAACCCCTTGTCAACCCATTGTCAATCCAATCTAGTCTAACTACTTAATTTAATTACAAATGACCGAATTAATGACTCAACATTCGCTTGCCCGATTATCCGCTCTACGTCTGGTCCGTCGCCTCCAAAAATCGTCGACACCTCGTGCTACTAACCTCCGCTGCACCTGTTCTCAGTCTCAGTTTCATCCAGACTGTCCCTATCCATCCAAGCCACTGATTTCCGTGATTACAATCCCCAGTGGGGAACCAGGAGGCAGCTGATAATCCTACTAGCGGAATTCAAGCAGGTGGAGAAATCTACAACAGATGCACAAAATGGCGGACTCGATGGTTTTTGGTTCAGGAATCGTGTTCTCGACTTTACTAGTCAAAAGCTGGTACTTGATTCCCCATCGTTGGCTCACCACTTTCTGGATCGATCCTCCGTCCCCTCCATTCAAAACTGTGGTCAGTAAAGGTGGGACGACCACCACGTTGCCAGACAAAACCATGACAGACTGCGGATATTCGGAAGCGAGATATAAATATTTAATTATTGAAACATAAATAATAAATGAAATATTAAAAACCGTAATCTGACAAATTTGTTTACTAAATATATTATAAAGAAATATCGGTTGAATATTAAAGATTACTAATAACTACTTAATTTTACCAACGGATTAGCAGACAGGAGGGCCGCTAATTAAAATCAAAATTTAACCGTCACAATATTTATAATCCCAATGTATTCCTGGGTTTTCAGTCAATTTTATTGTCACTAATTATGGTGTTATGTGATGAGCCCTGCGTTTCGTCCCGGGTCTACCTATTGGACTCGTCAGTAAGGCTTAGGTAGACCCTGCCTTATACGCCGGACACCGGTTATACGCGTTCGGACGTAAATGAACCGAGCCGGCGTAGATCTTGTGCGGTGAGATGTTGGCAACCCGTGTTGCTGATGCTGCCACTCGTTCCATTCTGCTTTTGTTCCCAAGCATCTATCTTCGTTTTGTATATTCTTTTTCCTGACTGTACTTTAATTCGTTCCAATGTATTCCTGGGTTTTCAGTCAATTTAATTGTCACTAATTATGGTGTTATGTGATGAGCCCTGCGTTTCGTCCCGGGTCTACCTATTGGACTCGTCAGTAAGGCTTAGGTAGACCCTGCCTTATACGCCGGACACCGGTTATACCCGTTCGGACGTAAATGAACCGAGCCGGCGTAGATCTTGTGCGGTGAGATGTTGGCAACCCGTGTTGCTGATGCTGCCACTCGTTCCATTCTGCTGTTCGTCCCTGATTCTGCTGTTCATCACATAACACCATAATTAGTGACAATAAAATTGACTGAAAACCCAGGAATACATTGGAATGAATTAAAGTACAGTCAGGAAAAAGAATATACAAAACGAAGATAGATGCTTGGGAACAAAATCAGAATGGAACGAGTGGCAGCATGAGCAACACGGGTTGCCAACATCTCACCGCACAAGATCTACGCCGGCTCGGTTCATTTACGTCCGA
The DNA here is from genome assembly GCA_024550625.1 of Dendroctonus valens. Taxonomy (NCBI): domain Eukaryota; kingdom Metazoa; phylum Arthropoda; class Insecta; order Coleoptera; family Curculionidae; genus Dendroctonus; species Dendroctonus valens. The sequence continues at coordinate 81,793 of JAJTJO010000678.1, forward strand.
ACGCGTATAACCGATGTCCGGCGTATAAGGGAGGGTCTACCTAAGCCTTACTGACGAGTCCAATAGGTAGACCCGGGACGAAACGCAGGGCTCATCATATAACACCATAATTGGTGACAAAAAAATTGACTGAAAACCCAGGAATACATTGGAATGAATTAAAGTACAGTCAGGAAAAAGAATATACAAAACGAAAATATTTATAATAATTTTTTAAATTTTATTTTTTTATATATGATAATTAAATTTTTTAAATATAATTTAATTTTTATTTCATTTGTCTATTCATTTAACAGGATGCTATTTGACATGCATATTCTATTATATTTTATAATTGGTAAGTAGTTGAACGCAAACAAGTAAATGTTGTAAAAATAACATTTTTAAATGTTAATAAACAATTACATGTATGACTTTAAAAAATAGTCGGTTTAATTTTCTAGGTTATTTTTTAATCAAGAGATCAATCATGTTTAAACCCATTAATGAATTTTTTGCAGAAATAATGAAAAACTCTCAGAACAGCGGCGTTCTACTTTTCCTATTTGCAACGCCACTGATTTGTATTTAAAACATGCCCTTTCAGTAAAAACATGTCAACTAACTATATTTTGTATTCTTTCAAAAGAAAGAAAAGACAGATTTCACAACATTATCAGTCAATGAGAATAAAAATAAGAACTGCAAGTCCAAATGCCGACTTCATACTTGAAAGAGCATATTTTACTAGTTATTTTCCTAAAATAATATTTCAACACTGAAAGGAAGCCGATGACATGCCGTTCAATTATTTATATACGGATTTCAACGAATTTCAAATATCTTTCCATTCATGTCGCGTGTTAGATTTTATGTACGAAGGAATATGCACAGGAATATTTCGATAAGCTCCATTATGCTCCGATAAGCTCCGTAGTAGATTAGTTCGATTTATTCACGGCTTTCGGTACCAAGGTATTTCTGCTTTACGGATTTTTCACGTTCCCCAGATAAACGCAACATTAATGTTAGTGGTGGTCTATTCGAAGCTCAATTTTTCAAATGCCATAGCTGACCTGATCAACAACATTATCTGTATAATTTTTTTTTGCTGCTGGCTCCAATGAAATATTCTAATACTTTTCTAGTCTCCCATTACCAAAATTTCAGGTTTCAGGTGGTGAGGCTTCTGTACCTACCTGTCTGTGAACAGTGGTTCCAACGTTTCTATGATTTTCAGAGTTTCACACAAATAAAAAACTTATCTGTTCGTTTTTGTTCTTGGTTCGTCATTCTTGGCCTGCTGAAGAGTTTCATTTGCCTTCTTTAGTGCTTGTTTATTCATTAAATCATGTTATCTATTATCATTCCTGGCTGATCATTCATCTCGCGTATAATTTACTATCAAGCTGAATAATTTATTTATTTGTTTCTGATATTAATAAATCCGCTCAATTATTCTGAGATCCTCTAGGGACGTGCTCATATTTGAATGTCATCTTCCCAATTTCCGTTTTACAACACTTCTTTAATGCGCACCCCCTCTCTCTCTAGCTCTGTAGCTCTTACAACCCAGGATGGGTCTTGGCTGACTCAACAATTCCCCTCCACAGGGCCCTGTCCATCATTAGCTCTATATATATTCAACTCTTCCGTCTTGCTGTCTTTTGATATGGCCAGCCCATCTCAGTCTTTCCGCTTTAATTCTGTTCACAATGTCCGGTTGATCATATAGTTGTTTTATTTCCCTGTTTTTCCTACTACGATATTGTTGTGTGGTTTCATCCTGTGTAAAGGTCCGTATATACTCCGTAAGGCTTTCCTCTCTGCAATCCTCAGTCTGTTCTCATTCTGTTTCGTCGTGGTCCAAGTCTCACAGGCGTACGTCAGAATCGGTCTTACAATGGAGTGATATATTCTGATTTTTCGATTTTATTACTTTCTGTAATGCAAAACAGCAGCGATTGGCTCTTTGTATTCTGATGTTAATTTCCCTGGCCATGTTATTGTCTGATGTAATAGTGGCACCAAAATATTTAATTCATGGACTCTTTCGAAGTTTTATTAGTCCATTGTCACATTTTGCCCTATTCGATCCCTACGCTCCGTTCTTGATGTGGTCATGTACCTCTAATTTATTTTTAGGCCCTCACTTGCCGCTGCAGATTCTATTTTTAGAAATTCTTCTTTGTCGTTCACAGTTGGGTTTCCAATGATGTCTATGTCATCAGCAAAGGCCAACATGAGACGGGGCCCCGATTTCTGAAAAAATGGTCTCCCTTTTTTGCCTCCCTTACTCCCTTCTCTAAGGCTATATTAAAAAGGAGTGGTGAGATGGCGTCTCCTTGTTTTAGGCCATTATTTATAGTAAAAAATGTTGAAAGCTTCCCTCCGATCCGAACTGCACTTGCGGAGCCTTCCATGATGCTCTTTGTTAAGCTCCGTAACAACTCCACTCTCAAGACGTTGTCATACGCTGGTTTAAAGTCGATAAAGAGTTGATGTAGGACTTTATCGTATTCCTAGCACTTCTCCATTCGCCGGCGGATTGTAATGATCTGATTTACCGGCGATCGATTTTTTCTGAACCCACCTTGGTGGTCACCAAGCTGATGCTCCACGTAGGGAGTTAATCTTTTAATAATAAATTTCTTATTTATTATATAAGGCCGTATAAAGATGCGTGACCTGATAATGGAGAATGTTGAAGACATTTTTTACTAGATGAGGAAGTAATTACTTTTTAGAGTACAACTCACCCCAACGCCGCCTTAGCTGAGTTCGATCAAACGTTTAAAGTTTAAGTTTAAATAAACACCACGAATATTGTACAAAATATAATTAATCTCCATTTAACAAAATAAAAAACATGTTAAAAAAATTATCAAATAACATGCAATTTGCTGCAGTTTTTTCTATAAATAAAAAGCGAGATGAGTTTATCAAAAATATATTTAATTATGTCAGCATTAGTGCTGATGTAATAGACGATATACTAAAATAAATCCGTATGAAGAGATATGTATATTTAATTCCGCTAAATAGAAAAATAGTAGTAGTAAACATCTTTATTTCTTAGAAAAGGCTATCGACCTATCGGTCTTTCTGCCCTAGGAAAATAATTCTGGTAATTGTGGTGAAAAAAAATTCGTAGATCTGAATCTGTGGGTTCGAAAAAAAACCCTTTTCAAATATGGACAACTCACAGGAAGTTTTCGAAGTTTCCGTTTAACTCCAAACATGTTTGTGCCCGTGTAATCACGTTATTGTTGACTCATTTTGAGCAGCTTCTTGTACTCAATTAACTAACTCGTGCTCAATTTGTACCGGTGTTCAGTAGACCAGAGAATGAATGAGACCTGTGTATCTTACATACATGATATGGATGTTGCCCTTCTTCGGTAATTATCCGGTGTATAGTTGCCTTGGAAAGTGTCAGTTGTTGCGGAATGCTCCGAGTTCTCCTGGAAGGCTCTGCTGCAATTATCTCCAATCCCTGGTCCTTTATGTCTGGAATCCGAACACTTCTTGGTCGTCCACTACTTGTCTCAATTCCTGGAGCTAATGGTCCAGTGACTCTATCGCTACATCTCTGGATTAGGACTCCAAAAAGTGCCTCTCTGGTGCCAACCGCATTCCTGAACTCAAATTGGTTGTGAGAAATCTGTTCTTCGCATTTATCAGGCTGCAACAATATTCCTCACACCACTTTGCTCCAGATATTGTGGGCAGTGTTTTAAATTCTGATCGCAGCCATCTTTCGGGTATATTTCCAGAGTTGTAGATTCTCTGGAAGATGTCGGTAATCCATGCAATTCCTTCAGCATTCAACAGTTTAAAAAACTCGGTTTCCACGTTATGGGGATCTCTGTTTTTCAGCTGTTGTTGCATGTTCTGATAGTGAATAATTGACTTCCGTTCTTTGATCTTCAAAAAGCGTTTCCAAATATGGTTTCAATCTGTTCTTCAGGTCCTGATTGTCGGTCATGGTTTTTATATTTATGTCTGTGATCCACTTCCCGCCTCTTAAAGGTGCCAATTGCCTCCTATACTCTTTTGTGTATGTTAAAGCTGTTATATTTGGCTTGTACTATCTCTATTTCGGCACATCTCTCTACTGCTTCTTTTTCTTTGGTTTCCCTAATCTCTGACTGAACTATAAAGAAGAAAACAATTCTTCTTTATTTTTTTGAAATTTCATTAACAGAATTGTTATCATTTTATTCTTGCAGAATTAATAGTGTATATTTTCCTGACTGTACTTCAACTTAATCCAAAAGAAATTCCTGGGTTCCAGTCATTTTTTATTGTTTATTACTCAAAATGTTACAAATACTTTTCGGTGTCTTTCTCCACCATCATCAGTTTGTATGTATGGCTGTTTCTACCTTCACATTTTAGCAAACCATTCTTGAATGGTTTCAGAAATTTCTTTTGGATTAAGAATTAATAGTAAAACATGTTTTCGACAATTTTTCCGACAAACATCAATTACGTACTTATTATTCATAACACGTGCACCATTAGTTTTAAAATAAGTAATCCTCGGGTAGGTAAAATTGTTCGACTTCGCTATTTTAAATAAACCGTTATTTTTCGAGTCGATCAACTAATAATTTAATATTCGCAGAATAGAAAATTTCCATTTTCGCTGCAAGTGCTGCAGGAGCTGTAAGAGTTGAATAAAAAGGCTCTTTCCAGCAGCATGTTTGCATCGGTCAATTTAAAGGCAAATTTAGAAACAGTTATTTAATTGCATTAATTTCTTTCCTGTTTTACTAAGTAGCAATATTGTTAACAGGCCTTTTAAATTATAACAATTGCTTAATAAATCTGCTAATGGACATGTGCCAGAAAAGTCAAAGATCTGCGATTAAGAGGATTCCTCGTTCTACACCAAACCGTTTTAAGAAACTTTTATTTTCACTTTAACTTCGCAAAATTGATAAATGCATAATCAAATTTATGCTGCTACATATTTGCTCTAACTTGGGCAACTATTCAATTGCATGAACTTATTGGGTACACATTACCAATGAATCGTTGGAGCAATATAATAAGCTAATTGGACATAACCCGGGAAATAATACTGTATTTTTATGATTCAATTACCCTGCCTTAGACGGAGTTGGTAATAATAGAAGGCAATAAAATCTCGTTAACAATAGATATATGTATTTCACGTTGCTGTAAAAACCTGCACCAAATCATTTACTAACTACCAACGCCCATAATAATAAGTTTGCACTTCATATATCAGAGGCATTAAATAAGATAATGCACGGAAATTGGTGTTTTCCGCTTTAGTTTCCAATAATTGGCATTTGCGGCTACACAACTGGGAATGTTTAACTTAACTCTCTGTATAATATATACCAAAACATGTATTTCACTGTTATAACTGTGAACATAAATTATCTTAAATATGGATTTATTATGTTGTTGTATGCGTAATATGATTTATTTATGTCCGCAATTGTGCGATGCACATTAAATGCAACAATTCTTATGTAAAACTTCAAAACAGCCGACTATGGAAGTGAGTCGATGTTGAAGATTAAATTGTAATTTCAGTAGACTAAATTGTATGGAAATGGCTGTATATTCGCACGGATGCAGTTAAAAATTATACATTCCCAGGCTTGTTATTTTGTACAACTTCTGTAACACACATGCATTTAATTTCTACATGTTCATTCAATCGCTAAAGAAGTTGTTCGATTTTTAAGAAGTGCATACAATGCATTAAATTGTTTACACTGAATAAATTGTTATGCAGACTATCGCGCAAAAATTGTAACGAATTTAACCATAAAATAGTCTATTGACTTGCGATTTCGGAAAAAAGACTAACATTGTTGTGTGAATGCAGCTTATTATTACATCTTCATGTTGTTAAATGCATATGTTGTTAAATGCATATGTTAGGATAAAACATACACAAAGAACATAAAACTATCAAAATTAGCTGAAGATACTGCCGTTGTTTTAACATTGGAAGACTTGAAAAGGAAGAGCTTATAGAAGACACAATTGCCAATCTTCAACGCAAACGGAATGACATCATGCACTCAAATTAAAGTGAAACAAGTAATTATTAACTCCGCCTGTGATGGTTGATGGGTGGATCGAGTAGCTCATTGACTGATTACCGGTCCCAAGCCAGGATAAAGGACGAGGGTTGAAGGTGAGGCCAGCAACCTGCTCTTTCTAAAAAGACATAAAGGCTCGCAGAACTGACATGTCGTCCTAGGAACCCGGACGGATCAATGACGACGACACAGCACGGAAAAGGAAAAAACGAGTATGGAAAAGGAATGTAATAAGTTTGGGTAGCTGAAGCATTAGATCATGGACCAACAGAGACTACGAGAGTAGTAGTAGTAAATATCTTTATTTCTAAAAAAGGCTATCGACCTATCGGTCTTTCTGCCCTTGTTTAATACATATAGTCTTAGTCTAAATGAAAACAAATATGAGATTCTCTTATTCTAGGTTAGCAATACTATTAAATAAATAAGATTTCAGTGGCAAGAAGGAATTATTTTATTGTCCACTAGTCCGTAGCGTTTGTAAGTGTTCGAGTGGCGTTAGTGTAGGGAAACGAAAGCGGGATTGTCTGGTTGGTCTTGTAAGACAAAGGGGATTCAGTATGGTCCAGTTGTAGGGGTTGTTTGTCCATTTGTCTGTAGCTGTATGAGTCTTTCCGAGATCTTTGTCATGTTTTGTGCGTTCGTATAGTAGTTGGGTGGGGGGTTGTGTAGTGGGTTTTGGGGGTGTCTTATTCGTGTTATTAGTCTTAGTGCATTTGTTCTGTTGTTTGTATATAACGTTTTGTCCTTTCTGTTCCGTTGGTCATGAGTATATGTCCATAGTCTAGTAAGGGTCTACAAATAGCTTTATATATTTTGGTTAGCGGTGTTTGTGCTAATTCCTCTGTCTTTGTAGGTTAGTGATCGGAAGTGTTTTGTTTCTCTTTGTTGTTTCTGCCCTGATGTTTCGTATGTGTTTAGTGAATTTAAGTTTGTGGTCAATTGTGATTCCAAGGTATTTTACGTCGTTTTTTTGGTTGTGTCGTTTGGCCGTCTGCAGTTATTGTAGGGGAGTCAGCATTGAGTCTGTGGTTTGTGAGCAGAAGTTGGTTTTTTGACGCGTTTGGTGTTAGTCTCCATTTATAAAACCATGTCATTGTGTTGTTTGTTAGTGTTTGGAGTCTTTGAGCTGCTCTCTCAGTAGTTTTGTCATGTACAATAAGTGCCGTGTCGTCTGCGTATTGTAATATGTATGCCGATCTGTCGATTTGATTTTTGTCTGGTAAGTTGTAATTGTATATGTCATGGCAGTATATATTGTAGAGAAACGGTGAGAGCGGGGATCCTTGAGGGAGCCCTTGTTCAGGGGAAAAAGGAAATGACAGTGTTTTGTCAATTCGTACTTGTAGTTGTCTGTTTTCTAGTAAGTTCTTTATGGTGTGTAGTAGATATGTTGGTGTGTGTAGTTTGTATAGTTTGTATAGTAAGCCTCTATGCCAGACACTGTCAAAAGCCTTGTTAATGTCCATAAACAGGCAAGATGTCTTTCTGGTCAGTTAGGTGGGTAGTTTGTATATTGTTGGCCAAAATAAAGAGCGGATGAACGGTCGAGTGATGCTGTTTTGAAACCAAATTGGTAGGTAGGTATATACTTTCCAATCACTTTGTCAAGCCGCTGCTTCATTATGCCATTCGAAAATCTTGCCTAGTACTGGAAGTAGTGTAATTGGTCTGTAGTTGCTCGGTTGTGTATTGTCCAGTCCATTTTTGGGTATAGGGATTATTAAGCCGCTTTTCCATGTTTCTGGGATTCTGCCATTTGTGATGCAGTTGTTCAATTCAGTTAGGATCAGTTGTGTGTTTCTTGAGTTAGGCTTTTCAGGACTTTTGCCTTAATTTTGTCCTTCCCGGTGCAGTGTTCTTGATGTGCGCTAGGGCTTCATTCGTCTCTATGTCTGTGATCAGTGTGCAGGCATTAGTTTGGTGAGTTGTTAAAATAGTTCAAGTACCAGTCGTTGATCAAGTTCCAGTTTGTCATTGTTCGAAGTTAGGGTTTGTCGATATGCTGAAGGTCCTTTGATAGTGTCTGGCGAATGCGTCCGCTTTCTCTTTGTCTGTGTAGCGTTCTATTCCGTTTTCGTCAATTGTGTCAGTAGTGCCAGTCTTCCTGTATTGCGCCAGTTTCTTAATTTTTCGCCAGTATGTTTTGCCTTTGTCCTTCTGTATTTCTTTACATGTTTCTAGCCATTTGTCTTGTCGGTATTGTCCAATCAGAGTTTTAATGTTTCTGTTAAGTTGGTTCATTGTCTTTTTTAGGTCGTTATTTTGAGTGTTTGTATATAGTCTGTACAGGAGACTACGAGATAATATTGGAAATGGAGAAATGGAAAAAGATCAAAATATACATCTGCGCTCTCTCGGAAACTAAGAAAAAAGGCACTGGAAATCAACTATACCAAAGGTACACAATTATTTTATAGTGGCGTTGACAAGAACATGAGAGCTTAGAGGAGGTGTACGGATTATGGGTCATAATAAGAAATTCGAAACGAGTATCAAGGAAGTACAATAATAGATTACAGCATCATATAGTGACAATGAACTGGCGGAGAAAACGACACACATACCAAGCGTATATGTACCAGATGCAGGCAAGCCGAAAGAAGAAAGAGAATAATTTTTCGACACGCTGCAACACACGTTAGAAAAGATACCCAGAAAAGACCAAGTCCGCATCATGGGCGACCTTAACTCAAGAATTGGAAATTCTGTGTTCAGGGGATCATGCCACAGTTTTCAACGAAGACACGATAATGACAATTGAGACATGCTGATACAAACATGTGCCCACAATGAATTAAGTATTAATAATACATATTTTGACCACAAGGATCAACCAAATACACCTTCATCAACACAAGAGATCAAAAATCGGTCATTGATTGCGTCATTACAAATAGGAACATACACCCTCTCGGATACCCCTCTCGATGTCGAACACGGAGTAGTTCTATGTAAGTACCGTACATTACACATAATAAATAGAAAGAAAATGGCTAATTACATCACAAAATTTAATATAGAAGCTCTTAGGGATGAAAGCGTCAGAAACCTTTACCAAAACAGACTAGACGAGAAGATCACTCAAAATACAATAACAGGAAGAGATAATGTAGAAGACGCATGGAAAAAAATAAAAAGCAACATTAAAAACAGTGCCAAAGAAGCCCTAGGAGAAATAACAATAAACACAAATAAAAGAAACAATAAGCCATGGTTCACCGGAAGTCAAGGAATTAGCAAAAGAGAAAAGAACGCTAACATAAGTTACATCAACAACAGATCACCCGAATAATATCAAGTCTACAAAAGAGACAGAAACAGAAGAAATAATGCCATTAAACAACTCAAAAGGACATAATGGGAAAAGTTCTCGGTAGAAATGGAAGATGACTTATAGGGGGGCCAGAAGAAGATCTGCAACATGCTACGAAAGAGAAAAAAGCCAGTCAATAAGGAAGCAGTTATAAATGCAATAGACCAAGAAACATGGCTATACTTTGAACACCTATATGATAACAATAGCGAAAACAGCGATAACACAGAAATCGAAAATCCATCATCTCCAGGCGAACAAGAGGAAAACATACCACTGGAAGAAGTACAAACGGCCATACAGAGATTAAAGAACCGAAAATCTCCAGACACTGACAATATTCCAAATCAATTACTTAAGTACGGAGGTCAAAAAATCGGAGAAGAATTAGTAAAATTATTCGGAAATAACAGAACAAAGCGGAAAATCCCAATGAATGGAGAACTAGCATATCAATACCGATATACAAAAACGGGCCAAAATCGAACCCGAGGGATAAAGTTACAGAGGGATAAAGTTACTATTAGCTTATTATTACTAAAAAAAATATTAGCTAATAAAATAACTGATAAAGTAGGAATCTCCGAGGATCAGCAATGCTTCCGCTCAAATAGATCAACGCTAGCTCCATTGAATTCAATAAACCAATGCACACATGCTTTGTAGATCTACAGCAAGCATTTAACAATGAACAGCTTAAGGATGTAATAGACCCACTGAACCAAAAATATATTAATAAGTGCCACATAAACCTAATAAAGCAGCTCAACATAAACAATAAAACAACTAACAAGAGAAGTTAAAGTCTCATCCGGCATTAGACAGGGAGCTAGTCTTAGATCATGTCTTTTAGCATCATAATTGGCCAAATAATTGAAAGTGTGAACAAAGTCCATACAGGATTCAGGATGAACAACCGCCGCCTGAGAATACTCTGTTACGCAAACGATGCTGTTTTGACGGCGATGATGGCGGAGAGCGAAGATGACCTGTAGCGCCTTCTCTACAGATTCAACCTAACAGTACAGAGGCTTAATATGTAAATTTCGATCGAAAAACACAATCTATGGTAATATCCAAAGATCCGATCCGATGTAAGTTGGTGGTGAGTGAGCGCGTTATACAGCAGGTAATGAATTTCAACTATCTGGGGGTACAGGTATCCAGCAGCAGAAGTCCAGTGAATGAGGTGGACAACCAGATCAGAAAAGCCATAACAGTATCAGGATGCGATATATAATTTGGAAGAACAAATATATGACCACAGAGAGTAAGACACGAATTTATAAGACCTGCGTCAGGCCCATAATGGCCTACTCCGCCGCGAGAAGATCTGAAACGTCTGTTACCAAAAGGAAAATGAGAACAGCAGGAATCGCAACGAGAACACCAGAACAGAACTGGAAGTACAGGACGTTGTCAGATCAGTGTTGGAGAGACCACATAGACGAATGAGTCCAGACCGACTTGCAAAGTGGGAGAAAACACAAAAACCAGAAACAAGGCGCCCAGCTGGCAGGCCCCCAAAACGCTGGTATGAATGCTGGACATCAGGATCACAGGAAGGCTGATGACAGAATTTACAAGACTTTGTCCTTTTACGCGAAGACCTAGAAGAAGAAGTAATAATTATTAATATTATTAATAGTATCAAAATCAGTTTTTATTAATAGTATCACAATAAACACACTCAATCAACTAGTGAAACGACATGGACGGTATATAAAGGCTATATTCTATGTACTAAACTTAAGAACGTGAATTAAGACCCGGTTGTACAAGGAAAACTTATGCTTGAGCTCAGTGGAACTCAACCTGAACTGTTGATCCAGAATTCAAGACAGGTTGAACTGTAAATTTGGATTGGGAAAACTTTCCAATGTTGAAGATAATCAGGTTCAGTAGAGTTGAATCAAACTTAAGATTCCATTGTGCATCCGGGCCTTAACATCAAGCAAGTCATTAGAAATAATTTATGAAAATACTTCTTTGCTTCAAAGAAAATGACTTCGTCCCGAAAAAAAACATGCCATATCCAGATCTTAAAATTAGCAAAATTAGCAATGTACAAGATTTGTTGAGCGTTAGCTCAGATACTCCGACAAATTTTGGCCCACCAGCGATGCTGAAGAAACTGACTTGTGGAACTGCGAGTTGTTCATGTTAGGTCTTAAAAATTATTCCAGCAGTTTCTCTCATGTTCAGATAATCTACTTTGGTGAAATAAATAATCTAAACGGTTCAGCTCCGTTGGAACGGTCCGTTTAAATATATTGACTAATCCTGAGTTCAGAACCATCTATAAAATTGATATAATGAACACATACATATATATAAAAAATATATGTTTCAGTTTGCTTTCTTGTGTTACGCTTGTACTATTCAGCAATAAATCAGACTTATGATTATGAGCGTCGTTAGTTATAACAACTCTTTGTTTCCTCCAAGCCAGATAGGAATGAAATTACTTCACTGCATTAAATATGTTGCCATATATTTTCAGTTTTTCTTGTTTCTTTCTTTCTTTCAGTTCAAGCGAATTGTGTTACTTATGCACCCAAATGATCTGGTTAGATTATAGAAGATAGAAAGACCCATGTTTCTTGCTTCCATGTTATATAAGAAACTTACATTGGCAATTACAAAATTTGCGAACGATAAAATTGATGAACTTTTTATATTTTGCCAATTCAAATATTTTCGAAAATATAGGCAATATAGTTATGGATAAGCAATTTTCAAACTCTTCTTGTGGCCTTTCGTTTCGAATTGTGGATTAATTAGTATTAATTCCTTCCAAGTGTCGCAAAATATCCTATTTTTAGGAATTAAATGAAATGAAACAAATTACGCCTACAATGGTGGAAATGGCCTACTTGAGTATGTTTCAAATGAATCGATTTATCATGGGCTCCCTGTGATGATTGTTAAAGAAGAAAAAGCGAGGAAACAAGAAGTCGCCATTGGTCACTCAAAACAAAGGGCACCCGAATGTTGATGTGCATCAACCATTAAGCAAACAGGATTGAGTGGGAGACTCAAAAGAGCGAAAGTTTTTGAACTTGTTTGCTAATGTGCTTTTCTGCTTGTGTAGGTCAGTTTAGCCACAACAGTATAGTGCGCAAATATCTGAAATACTACAGTGATGACTATTGAGAATATCGGAAGTAGAAACTTTATGTACTTAATCAATTTATCAATAACTAAGCAAAGCATAGTTTGCTTAGTAGATATTCTGTCATTGTAATCTTGGAAACCGTTGAAAAATTCTATTTATTATTTATTCAATGGAATGGGCAATGGAATTGCAAACGTCCTGCTAAAGTAAACATAATTTCATGCTATAAAATTTTGATTTCGATCACATTTCCACTAAATTTAAATAATTTGTGTCTGTTATTATGCATGCAATGTATTTACATACATGCTTACATACATAATCAGCACCTTTCTACCCGTAGGTGTGAGGTAATACATTTTATTTATAAATAAAATGTGCCCATGTTGTTCTGCCTGGTGTATTTTTTTTCGCTACTGTCTAGTTTATGTTCCGCTTCTCGAAGCATTCCACTATTAGATGATTTCATCTTTTCCTTGGGTTGCCTCTATTTTCCTCGGCATAGGGTTTGCCTCCCATATCCTCTTTGTTTGTCCGTTTTTTTTTCGAAATGTCCATATCACTTTAGCTGTTGTCTCTCTATGCTTTCAAGAACGGGTTCCACATTAACATTTTCCCTTATTACTTGGTGACGCAATTTATCTCCTTTTGTCATTCCTCTGATTCTTCTCGAGAATTCCGCAGCTCACATTTTACTTTTTTGTTGTTTGCTATCGTGTGAGATGCAAAGTTAATGATTTATGCAAATAACCAGAAAATTATCATAAATAAATATTTTTTCGGTAAGAATTTTGGCGTAAGTACGAGTCATGAATTTTTTTTGAAAATTGTCAGTATTGTCAATCGACTTTAAAACTGATATTTCGCAAAAATCGGTAAAACTCATTGAATTGATATGCTGTTGGAAAATGGTTCATTTTATCAATGTAAAACAAGAGTACCTTTTTTTCAACTTAAGCTTCAAGTTAAACAAAAAGATTTTTCTTGTGCTATTATTATAAAAGGGTGTTAAAAATGTGAGTATTAATGTGTAGTGCGTCCAAACTGTGTAGCAAAATGAGTTTCAAAGACACTGTTTTAAGGAGTCTTAACTAATATCATATCATATTAAAAAAGTTTTCAATTATTCCCAGTAGGTACGTTAAATGTTATGTAATGAAAGAAATTTTTAGCGGCGTTTCTCAGCATCCCATAATGTTGGAAGGGAGGGTCTGAACAATTTTTTAATACAAACTGACCATGTTATTTTGATACTGTATATATGCCGAAAAAATCCCTCAACTTGATTGACTTTCCTGTTCTTTAGACTTTCCAAATGGCTGACCTCGGTACACTCTCAAATGCCTTTTCCAAGTCTATAAAATCTTTATTTTTACACTCTATATAAAATATACGTACTCTCAAACAAATCGTGAAAAGCCCCAGTGACCATTCGAAGCAATATGGAACATGGCTAGGTTTTGCTCTTCATTTCTGCTACATTAGGTACATTAACATGAGGAGTTTCGTTTTAACCTACTATCCTATTTTTGCCTGGTCGCCGCTACAGGTCAGCATGCAAAATCGACATTCACACGACGGTATGTGACAAAAACCTTCGTCGCCTGCAAGTCCGACCCGAAGAAAAATGCAGTCGCCAGAACGGTGCAGCCGCCGGACTGACCTACGACACCGCAAATTCTTTTGAGACAGCAAACTGTCTGGACACGTTTGTTCTGCTCTTAAGACATCGTACATCTTCTGCCCATGTGTTACCAGGTGTTGCATGTTTCTACATTCAGATTTTACGAGCTTCAACTAGACCTACTTATAACAATGAACATTTTATGTTTAAATGCTTCCAATTTTTAAGACTTTAAGCATTTTAAGCAAAGTTACTTGAATATAATTGCAGGCTCTCCACCATGACCCTTTTGTATAGAAAACTTCAAAGCCATCAATTCCACTAACTATTGATGATAATGTGCGTGTGGGTAAAGTTAAACACCATTGATTAACAATTATATGTAAAGACAATCTTTATTACATGACTGATATAGTCAACGGTTTGTATAATTGCCGAGATCAAATAAGATGCGTTCCATAATTTAAGTTCTCACACACAAATCCAGGTAATTGAGATGCTTTATTGCCTTTTCTATATGGAAATTTCTTATTACGCTATTGGAATCTAAAATACCTATTTAATTCTCACCATATAGTCTTCAGCTGCTGTTCAACAAGGAAACACATTTTGGGCTTGATTGAACCGAATGTGAAGTATATTAATCCCTGAAAGGAAGCGTTTTATATGGTTTTGGTATTCACATCCACTTTTAAATGTCGATTTATCGAGTCTATTAATGATCAAGGAAATTCCGAATTGCATTGTGATTCTTCTTGAAGGAGCGAAATGAGTTCTTTAGGTATATATTGGGACAAATGACCCACTTAAAATGAAGGTATTGACAAAATAATGTATTGTAAATTAAGGCTACTCTTGAGTCTTGGTGCGCGATCTGACTGTAAATAATAATAATAATCTTTATTTATAAGTAATTGTTAAACCAACAAAATTTAAAAACATAACGTAAAATTTTAGTCAAGCTCTAGCGCACTCTAACTTGTCTAAAAAATGTCTTTATGCCTCCATTTGGTGGTCTGTAAATTGAGATAATATTTTCCTTTAATCTACCTATTACACATTCACTTGCAGTGCATTCAAAGACTTCAACCATATACATGTTCTTCAATTTTGATTTTTTTCTACACTTATCTTTTGCTTAACAAAAGATAGCTGAACCACCATCTTGTCGTTCCTCACGACAAAACACTAAGCTCTTAAGTTAACTTTGTGACTTCCAGTGTTCGACACGCAAATACTTTCCACTCCGAATGTCCTTTGAAAACTTTTGATTTATTTTATCAATGGAATTGCCCAAAGATTGTACATTTTTGTGAGTTATCCTGGATGTGCTGTCTGTTTTCGAATAATTTGAATTTTTATCTCCTTGTTGTTTCGTTAGCATATCAGTTTTTTCGGTTTATGGCAAGAACCCGAAAAATCTATGACTACGAAACAGCTGTTCCTTTCTGTTTTTACATTGGACACTTTATGTATCTTGCAGAGTAATGAGATTCCTCTGGTTTGTATCTCATTTTCGTACAGTTTGGACGTTTCATTTGAATAATATGACACTCTTCCTCTCGATGTTGGCCACGGCTTCTCTTACAGTTCCAATCCGAGCACATTGAAACACGCCGCCTGTGTCACATGTTCCTGTACGTGCGCTTTAAATAGGTACAAATTCAACTTTTTTCTTTTTCAAAAATCATTTAGTAATATTTTGCAGGTACTTGTAATATCCAGTATATTTCAGTCCTAAGCTCTTTTAGCAACACACTGATTTTATCTACAGGTTACATTTCTTATTCAACCTAATACGTTCGGCGATTAAAGCCTCATTTGAAAATTCTGTCTGTTATTCCTGTAATGATCAACACAAGGTCTGTATTTTCAGGTTCCTTTAATTTATATCACTTCTATTTCCAGTGTTCTGAGTTTATGGTGCAACTTTCTACATATCCTTCAAGTTTCTTCGTATCTTTGGTTTTTATCTCACTTTTACGCTGCCGTACTGTTTCTGTAGGCAGTACGGCAATCTATGACTTGATCCATGCTAATCACTGTTTCCAATTTTTTTGTACCCTAAATTTTCCATTCTTTAGTCACTTTTTTAGGGGCTGATTTCGCATGAAAGCGCTACTGCGCCGCGTAGGTTCCCTCGAGAGTTAGAGTTGTAATTTGTTCTATATTTCGGCACACTCTGATCAAATTAATGTTGTGGGTGATATTGTTTTCTTTACATTGTTTTCTGCCTTATTCTCTAGTTTATACTGAAGTCTTAGTTTGTATAGAAATAGTAGAGATAGTAGTAGTAGTAAACATCTTTATTGTAAAAAAAGGCTCTCGACCTATCGGTCTTTCTGTCCTTGTTAATACATGTGGTCATAATCTAAATAAAAAAACAAATATGAAAATTCTTTTATTCTAGGTTAACAATATTATTAAATAAACTTTCCAATTCTAATGACAAGAAAAAATTATTTTATGTCCATTAGTCAGTGCGTTTGTAAGTGTTCGAGTAGCGTTGACTGTAGGGAAACGGAAGCGGGATTGTCTGGTTGGTCTTGTGAGACAAAGGGGATTCAGTATGGTCCAGTTGTAGGGGTTGTTTCTCCATTTTGTCTGTAGATGTATGAGTCTTTCCGAAATCTTTGTGCTGTTTGTGCGTTCGTATAGTAGTTGGGTGGGGGGGGTTGTGTAGTGGGTTTTGGGGGTGTCTTATTCGTGTTATTAGTCTTAGTGCAATTGTTCTGTTGTTTGTATATAACGTTTTGTCCTTTCTGTTCCGTTGGTCATGAGTATATGTCCATAGTCTAGCAAGGGTCTACAAATAGCTTTATATATTTTGGTGGCGGTGTTTGTGCTAATTCCTCTGTCTTTGTAGGTTAGCGAAGTGTTTTGTTCTCTTTATTGTTTCTGCCCTGATGTTTCGTATGTGTTTAGTGAATTTAAGTTTGTGGTCAATTGTGATTCCAAGGTATTTTACGTCGTTTTTTGGTTGTGTCCTTTGGCCGTCTGCAGTTATTGTAGGGGAGTCAGCGTTGAGTCTGTGGTTGTGAGCAGAAGTTGGTTTTTTGACGCGTTTGGTGTTAGTCTCCATTTATAAAACCATGTCATTGAGTTGTTTGTTAGTGTTTGGAGTCTTTGAGCTGCTCTCTCAGTGGTTTTGTCATGCACAATAAGTGCCGTGTCGTCTGCGTATTGTAATATGTATGCCGATCTGTCGATTCTGATTTTTGTCTGGTAAGTTGTAATTGTATATGTCATGGCAGTAGATATTGTAGAGAAACGGTAGAGAGCGGGGATCCTTGAGGGAGCCCTTGTTCAGGGAAAAAGAAAATGACAGTGTTTGTCAATTCGTACTTGTAGTTGTCTGGTTTCTAGTAAGTTCTTTATGGTGTGTAGTAGATATGTTGGTGTGTGTAGTTTATTGATAGCCCCCACTGTTTTCCCGTAGGGTCGTACAACTTTTATGTTGTGCTGATTATTGTATGAAGTTGGTGTTTCGATACGACCTTGTCTTTTCATCGATTTTTCGGGGGTGTTTGTAGGTCTTCGTATTTTCTTTGATGATTCATTTCACTCACTGATATCATTAATGTCCATTTTTGGCCGTGGAATCCTTGCAACGATTAATTGGTTTAAAAATGTTATCCGAAATATCAGCATTTTTAATATTATTTTATAGTATAATGTTCATTGAATATATTTATATAATTTTTACATTGAATTATATTCATTTCGTCTTTACTACGAATGAATTTAGTTTTATTGAATGTCTCCGGTATTGATGCCTCCACTATGGAATTTATAAATCCCATTTGTTGCTGCTGCTATTGTTTCATCGGTGTCTAGTTAATACCACAAAGTCGAATATTTTATTTATTTCTGTTCTTGATATTTTGATGCTTCAAGGAATAAATTTCTAGTTTTTGGTGGTAAACTATTTGATTCCTTAGCCACCTTTTGCAATTCACTACTCTTACCAGCAATGTTTTCACTCATGGCGATATAAAATGTACTTGCCGTTTAACCTAGATAGATAGATAGATAAAATTTATTAAACATTCACATTACTAAATTCACAAACAAAGTTTAAAACAAAAAACATAAGTCAGTAAAATGTCCCATGTCTGGCCAGATGTTCGGCCGGTTGCTCTTTGCCCATGCAGAGAGCTGAGAAACATATTATTAATTTAACAGTGCTAAACGATTTTCGATTAAATTTACATAGGTATAATATGAATATCTACATTGCACTGCTGGTAATTGGACTTCCAGATATTCCTCTATTTTCCAGATAGATTTTTAGTTTCTTCTCTAGCAATTCTAATCATTTCTCGAATGTTATTATTCAAACTGATCTGTTTATCTTTTCTTGCTCATTTTCACTACTAGAATTCCTTACTTTAGGCACATTTCCGTTCTTCTCCAGGGGCTTTTCGGTTTTTCATTTGGTGTAAAGCTGCTCTTCATTCCGATACATGTTTTAAAGGCATGCTTCTGAACCTACATTTGTGACCTTTTCGTTTCTTGGATTCGGAGGATTTAAAACAGATTGGCTATAAAGTTTTCGTTAGAAGTTCTGAATATCTAAAATATGCCATTAGATATTTTCCAGTTAGGTTATCTAGATGTTCTTAGAGTGTCATCATGCGTATGTTGTATGTTGCAATTAGGAACACCCTCCCAACAGCATTATTTGGGATTTATTTTTGTTTTCTTTCTGGCAAAGTCTAAATATTGCTTTTCCCAGAATCCTTGAGGCTGACTGACGAGTCAGTGGGAGATTCTGAGATAGATGTATCTCTACTCGCCGGGGATAATTTCTTTTTGGAATTTTGACTATTCATGGTTGTGTTTGGAAATATTTGAAAATTCAAACGCCGCCTTGTCAAGCGTTTTGGCGAGTATTTCAGTCAGCCGCTCACTCTGAGACAAACGCTGTTTGCAGCCGCCCAATTTGGAACAGACCGCTGTCGTAGTGCCTCATTTGATCCGCGGATACTTATTTGGCCTTAGTCGTACCGGTCCTGCATACCTACAGGATCTTTCCCTATCAGCCACTGGGACGCGACGTGTCGGGGTTGAGGCCCCCCATCCTTTGGAGTCTCATCTAGTTATTTATCTAGCCCCTACTCAAATCAAGGCCGGACACATATGTGAGCTATCCGCGACACGGAAGCTGCCATCGAAACTTCCATTTCCGAAATCACGTAAGATGAAGCCAAGAAACCATCCGCTTTACTCCCGTTGTCGTATTTTGCATAACTTGTGTAAATGTTGCTCTTTAAATTCAGTTAGTATACAGATACATAAAATATTTGATACATTTTTTCATTGGTACAATTTTTTTTATCCATTATTTATCTTTTTTATTAAATTAAGTCTAATCATCATCATCATCATCATCAGCCTGTATACGTCCACTCCTGAATGTAGGCCTCTTCCATAAGTCTCCACGTTTGCGGTCTTGGGCTCTTTGCATCCAGTTTTTTAATTTTTTTTTCACCGTAAAGAAAATACAAATCCCCAATTTTTCTATACATAGATGCACTTTCTTCGCGGACATCTTGTATGACATGTATTTTAGCAGCTATTTACAATAATCACGTTTACCTCTTCTTATTGCTTACGTGCAAATCCTTGCCCGATAAGGTAGCAGATGTATCGATGTTTAGGTTTTCACCTATCTCAACATTCACGTTAACTCAATAGCGGACATAGAACCAGCAGATTTTAAAGTTTCCTAATGGTTCTGACCGTTTGCGTTCAACCGTAATGCCCATTCGAGCAGCTGCTAAACAAACAATGAATTAAATTGCAAAAATGCATGTCGTTAACTCCATCTTGAATGCTGTGAAAACGACATTCAAAGAGTTACCCAATGGAAATACAAATAGTTATTGCTTGTAGTAAATATATGTCAAGACTAAAAGCCCTCGAACTCATGTTAATGCGGCACGATCGTCACTTCTATATAAAGGCTTTAAACGGTTTCCAAAATATACAAATTTTATGCTCCTACTATTTGTTATTGAAATCTCAACTCGAATGGAACTACCGCTGGTAGCTGTTAATTTAAACATTCTCGAGCATCCTTAAAAAGTTAATGCGATTTTTGATGACATAACCATAAGAACCGGCAAAATTAAACGGTATTAGCGAAGCAGATGTTCCGCCAAGCTTAATAATAAACTTGGAACTTAGAATGTTCAGGTCGTGGTAGTTCGCCCATAAAAGCAGTTTCGGTTAAAAAAATTTTCACGATGTTAAAAGAAGAATGACTAAATATTTGGATGCCCAGAACTTTAAAATATGATTTTTTGAATCTAATAAAAAGTTTTGGGCCTTTCAAATGCATCACACCTCTCAGAAATATTGAAAGTTAAACTTCATATTCATATAGGACTAATTATTTTAACACCGGAGCTACGGAAGAAACGCTACTTCAGCAAATGTCTCGGATGTTATATATCAATTCACGCGCTTTGCCTCGGTTAGGCGAAATTTGCAATTTATTGTTTAAGTATAATACATTTTTATATACAAGATTTGCTAATAAAATAATTTGGTCTCGCTGGCATTTTTAAAAGATAGGTAGGTACCAGGGTTTCAATTTTCAATCAAAATTGCTTGTCGTTTTGCTCAATCTGCTGAAATATTAAACCCACTTTGTATGTTTATTCAGTATCTTCATTTCTAGGTGCTCCTCCTATTGGAGGTTGGCTACCATCATTGCTTTCCTCTTCACATTCACTGCTGCTCTAAAAACGTTCAATTTCTCACTCATTCAAATGTCTTTCTCGGGTTTCTAAACCATCATTTCGTCCTTATGCCTACATTACATTTTCCTTCTATTTGTCCTTGCATTAATATGCTTAATCAATCGATCTCCTCCCATAAACTGTCATAAAACATTTTGCGTTTTAAATTTGTTGGTAATTATTTCGCCATCATCCCGCAACGTAACATCGACGTGTGTAACTCAAAATCAATAATTAACATACTTTTATTTCTGAATTTTGTGATTCTGAGGTCTATTTCATCCTTCATTACCTTCAAATAATTCTGTAATAAAATCCAATCACTATTTCATTTGGTTTTGATTTTCTTACTATGTTTCTGTTAAATTTTTAATAATTCTCCTTCTCCGTTATCTTTTTGCTGAAACTTAAGTTTTGCAGATTGTTATTACTTTTGCATGTTATGTACGTCTAAATCCATCAGATTTTCATAAATACTCTGCCTTCAATTTCCCTCACATATTGTCCTTTCAACTACCACCCTTATTAAGTTTTTTTTATGTATTAATGTGTTCTTTGCATTTCTTCTGATTATATTTCCTTTATATATAGTATTCCCATTCCATGCTAACATTTCCTCAATATTTCTTATCAGTGTTTGTTTAAAACAATATTTGACTTCAATATTTGTACTGTGCTTCAATCGAATCCTTCAGTCAACCTCCCTCCAATACACCTCCTATAGAGAAAAGTTTAAACCTAACAAAGACTGCCATAGGCAAAGTGAAACAACATATACATGACTACATTCAATCGCAAGCACAGCCCATTTCAATAGAAACCATACAACAACAACTTTCACTAGCCATAGGAAAATTTAGACCGGAAATAAAAAATGCTTTCTACCGACATACACTGCCCAAATACATACTGAGACTAATAAAACATAAGAGAGAACTGTACAGACTATATACAAACACTCAAAATAACGACCTAAAAAAGACACTGAACCAACTTAACAGAAACATTAAAACTTTGATTGGACAATACCGACAAGACAAATGGCTAGAAACATGTAAAGAAATACAGAAGGACAAAGGCAAAACATACTGGCGAAAAATTAAGAAACTGGCGCAATACAGGAAGACTGGCACTACTGACACAATTGACGAAAACGGAATAGAACGTTACACAGACAAAGAGAAAGCGGACGCGTTCGCCAGACACTATCAAAGGGCCTTCAGCATATCGACAAACCCTAACTTCGACAATGACAACTGGAACTTGAGCAACGACTGGTACTTAAACTATTTTAACAGCTCACCGGACTACACCTGCAAACTGATCACAGACACAGAGTACGATGAAGCCCTAGCGCATGTCAAAGACACTGCACCGGGAAGATAAAATTAAGGCAAAACTCTTGAAAAGCCTAACTAAGAAACACACAAACTGATCCTAACTGAATTGAACAACTGCATCACAAATGGCAGAATCCCAGAAACATGGAAGAACGGCTTAATAATCCCTATACCCAAAATGGACTCGACAATACACAACCCGCAACTACAGACCAATTACACTACTTCCAGTACTAAGAAATTTTCGAATACATAATAAAGCAACGGCTTGAAAAAGTGATTGGAAAATATATACCTACCTACCAATTTGGTTTCAAACAACATCACTCTACTGTTCATCCGCTCTTTATTTTGGCCAACAATATACAAACTACCCACCTAACTGACAGAAAGACAGCTTGCCTGTTTATGGACATTAACAAGGCTTTTGATAGTGTCTGGCATAGAGGCTTACTATACAAAATAAAACTACACACACCAACATATCTACTACACACCATAAAGAACTTACTAGAAAACAGACAACTACAAGTACGAATTGACAAAACACTGTCATTTTCTTTTTCCCCTGAACAAGGGCTCCCTCAAGGATCCCCGCTCTCACCGTTTCTCTACAATATATACTGCCATGACATATACAATTACAACTTACCAGACAAAAATCAAATCGACAGATCGGCATACATATTACAATACGCAGACGACACGGCACTTATTGTACATGACAAAACTGAGAGAGCAGCTCAAAGACTCCAAACACTAACAAACAACACAATGACATGGTTTTATAAATGGAGACTAACACCAAACGCGTCAAAAAACCAACTTCTGCTCACAAACCACAGACTCAACGCTGACCCCCACAATAACTGCAGACGGCCAAACGACACAACCAAAAAACGACCTAAAATACCTTGTAATCACAATTGACCACAAACTTAAATTCACTAAACACATACGAAACATCAGGGCAGAAACAGTAAAGAGAACAAAACACTTCCGATCACTAACCTACAAAGACAGAGGAATTAGCACAAACACCGCCACCAAAATATATAAGGCTATTTGTAGACCCTTGCTAGACTATGGACATATACTCATGACCAACGGTTCCGTTGGTCATGTTCCACAGCTCCGTGGTCCTTTCTGTTCAGAAAGGACAAAACGTTATATACAAACAACAGAACAAATTGCACTAAGACTAATAACACGAATAAGACACCCCCAAAACCCACTACACAACCCTCCCACCCAACTACTATACGAACGCACAAACATGACAAAGATTTCGGAAAGACTCATACATCTACAGACAAAATGGCAAACAACCCCTACAACTGGACCATACTGAATCCCCTTTGTCTTACAAGACCAACCAGACAATCCCGCTTCCGTTTCCCTACATCAACGCTACTCGAACACTTACAAACGCAACTGACTACTGGACAATAAAATAATTTTTTCTTGTCATT
>JAJTJO010000679.1:0-49859 GCA_024550625.1 Dendroctonus valens
TTAAAAACCTTTTTTGCCTAAAAGTTAAAATTAATGATTCACATTTTTTAGCAACTCGCTTTTTTGTCACCACAGTTTTTTGCAGCCCGCAACTGACCGTTCCGGAATATAAATTTGAATTATTTATTCAATTGAAATCCTTTTAGGTCTCTTGTGTTTTTTTCGAGTCTGCAACAGATTTTGGGTAAAAATGTATCCAAAAAGTTTCTTTGAGTATTGAAAGTATGAAAAAATAAGTCGAAATTTGAAAGACAATTTCACTTGAAGAACAATGGCTGATCTGAATTAGCCCATATCGAAATCATATTTCAATTTGAATTTTTTATTTAAATTTCCTTCTCGTATATTTCAATATCGCACTGTTGTCATTAACAACTTTGTCAACTCAATTGCAGGTTTTTGAAAATTTGGTAAACCTGGAAAACAAGTTGAAATGTGGAATTCTAAACTGTTTTATAACTTTTTCTTCGAAAGCAAAAAATCCTGAATGGACAGGCAACAAAATTTTATGTGAAAAACCGAGCCTGATACCAAGAAACTTTTATCCAAAAATCCTCCGGCGTAATGGCAAAAAAAAATGTTTCTTTTCAACCAGGTTCAACTGAAGCTGAGCTTTAGAACTTAAAAAAAGCTCCATAATTTGCCAGCAATTACATAACAGCCCTTATATCTGCAAGAATTCTTCCTCCTCGATGTAAATGATCGCACTTTCAAGCATACATCCGTCGAATCGAATGCGAAGCTGAAGAACAAAATTAATTAAAACTAGAGCCAATTAAAATGGGATTAAGTAAGATATAAGTGCGCGATAGGAGATGATTCTTCACGGATGCTTTAATTCATGGTAAGCCTGTTGATAAACAAAATTGTTAAAGAATTTATTCAAATAATTGCTGCGGGTAGCCGGTCAGTTAACTCATATTTGCATAAGGTGGACGGATGTATTATCACTTGAGTTACCAAGATTGAGGAAAATGTCTGCAGGGTCTCATGAATTGTTTAGAAATTTGCTAAAAAGTACGCGGATTTTGTTGAGAAGTTGGCATTAGAAGGGCATTGGCGAGCTTTCAGTCGTTTTTCGTTTTCGGTTTTCAACTCGCTTCAAGAGATTTTTTCATGTTAAATCACTCCTTAATTTTTAGGCACCATTTCCGGACACTCCCATGTATGTCGAGTTTAAGAGTTAGAAAAAGAGTGGGCATTTTTCTATGAGTTCCTTCACTCATTCTAATCGTTCTTCGACTGCGAGTATAAAAAATTGGCTAAACCAGTCGTAAAACTGACAAGACTTTCTCGTTTAAACGTGGAAAGATACAAGTTTCTAAAATTTCCTTACCTTCAATGAAGCATTAAAAATATTTCCATTATGATAATTTGCTGGAACCAATCATGCTGCCTGCTGGGAGCTTTTCTACATTGTAAAGCGGCAACATCGGTTAATTTTATACCATCTCGTGATGGTCGCGGATCGACACCATGACCTTCCACGGTCAATGCTTCTTCAGGCGTTAAGACAGCAGTCCAGCAGCTGCCTATTCGATCATCTATTGCAACACTAAAACCAATCACTTTTCGATTCAGATTTTAGATTAATATTCACCATCAAATCAAGTGTTTAGTGGACGCTCAGAGCCAGCAAATGTACATTTTTTTTCATCTACCCAGATTAAACTTTGCGATTTTGAAGCTAGTTAATGGCCCTGAAAACTGTTTCTGTGCATGGGAAGTATGGAAAGGGCTCAAAAACATGTTGGGGATTGTCGAAAATTGCAACTGAAATCAATCTTGTTGGGCATGGGTGAAATGAACCGTTTTCCCCAAGACCCTTTTTTTTGGTTAAATTGAATTCAATTTTATTTTTTAAGCTTTCTCTATTAAAAACATTGAACAGGAATGAAATTATTAAACAGGAAAATAGTTTGTCTGCAAAAGAACGCACTTTTTAATTAAAACTAGATCATTTTCAACATCGACTTGAATCGCTCTTAAATCTGAAGACGTCGCATTGAATGAATGGACTATTTTTGGATGATTCCTAACTTTTGTAACTGAAAAATTTTGTAAACTAAAATTTCAAGACTCATTTTAGTAGTTTCATTCTAGTAACAGTAAATTTGGATATTGAAAAAGAATATGGCGAAGTTTGAGATATTGATTTTTTTAATTATGAAAATGTTTGCAGATGATCCATATTTTTTCTAAAAACGTCGATAATTTATCATTTTATTTATCTATTTTATATGATTTTTTCGGGTTATGTCCTCTGTGTTTTTCTGCAGACTTTCACGTCTTGGTCCGCTCAAGAAAAGCGATTTCAAAAACACAAATTTGATTTATACACTCCAATTTTATGTTTAAGTCCGGAAATTTTTCATCCAGAATTGCAACTTGCATCTTAGTTTTTCTGTATGAAGGAAAAATTTATAAATTTGAAAACTTTTTCCATAATTTATGACGAATTTCTCGACTCAACGCAAGTCATTTATTTATTATATTTACATATTGTGGCAATTAAACTTCCTTTGCAAAACTTTGATTTGGACATTTGATTTTTTCTTTCCACTTTTGTGTCTTTTTCTTGAATTTTCACGCTTGAAAGCTATGATAAGGTTTTAGTTAACGAAATTTTATTTTATAATTTTGAGAGTTACTTAAAGGGATTTTTTGCAAAATTTTTGAAAAGGCAAACGATTTTCAGTAGTTGTTTCATAGAGCAATTTTGTTGCTTCTAACTATAACTTTTCTTCCAAACATTTTTTACAAAATTAACAAACACTATCTTCCATCTTAACCCCAAATAACGCGTTCAAAATTCAAAATTTTCTCGTTTTAAACTCTTTTAGAGCGAACACTTTGACCGAAAAATGTATCATTTCATGCACTCAGCTCGGTTCTTTTTGATTTTCTTCAGCTGTACTTTTTTCATCGCTTTAATTTGATCACTTTGGACGTTTATTTTTAAGTTACAAAACTGTCCTTAGATACAATGATTACTGTTAGTACTGAGGAATGCATTTTAATCATAATATTTCCACTTATTTCATTGCTTTCCGTTAGTTTAAACAACTGTAGTTTGCTTCTGGTTGTTGGCGAATTAAAGCGATTTTCTCCCTTTTAACTTTTTATCTAGTAAGTCAGTAATTTATTTAAAAATGTTGTCAAAGAATTTGGCAAAAACTACGCGCGAAGTAAAAAAAAATTATTCAACTTTCGTAGGAAATCACACACAGAGCGTCAAAGAAAATAATTTTTTTCTCAATGTTTTAACCGAATTATCTTTTTTTTGTATAATCCTCTAATCCACTTTTTCCATCTCATCCCGTCCGGAACATTTCCTGGCAATAATTACACCGCGAATAAATCTCGTCTGCATATAATTTGCAGATGGAAAAATCAGCACCGCAAATTATATCATTAAACACATCCATATGTAATTATTTATTTACAGCGTCTAATTTAAAAAAAATCACGGAATTAGTCGAAGTAACTGTCAAACGCTGCGGGTTACGACAACACGGCGCCAGCAAACCATCAAGATTACCACGATTAAGGAAGACGATCTTGGCTGAAAAGTAACACAAAATGCTAATTTTTAGTGAAATGTTGATCGAATCTCCGGTCTACTTAAGCTTTGATTGATTGAAGTTAGGACGCAAAAAATGTTCTCTATTTTTGCCTAATTTCTGCACAAAAAAAGAAGATTATTCGATTTGAAGAAACTCTAAAAATTAAGTAATATTTTGAAGATCAAGTTGGATAAGTTTACGAAGGGAGACGTTCAAAAATCAGTTAATCCGTAAGAAACGGGAAAGGTGATGATTTTTGCTCCAGAAAGAGCATAATTGTCGGCAGTAATTCTGACATTTTCTTACTTACTTGTAGTACTACAACCAGTTGGAAAAGTTTACGCAGATAAACTTTCAAAAATTACTTTTAAACCGTAAAAATGGACATTTGACGATTTTGACCCAAAAAGAGCATTATTTGCAACTAATTCTAAAAATTCCAGTTAACATCAGGGATTTTAGAAAAAAATTCAAAAAAGTTGAGCAATTTTTATGAAAACGAGTTGGAAAGTTTAGGCAAACATTAAAAGTTAATTAATTTGAACCGCAATAAACGGGAAGTTGATGACTTTTGCCCTAGAAAGAGGACATTTTCCGGCAGTAATTCTGACATTTTTATACTCAATATTTCAAAATCGCGAAATATTTTGAAACACAAATTGGAGACTAAAATAAATGTTAAAAAATCGATTAATTAATTTTTATATGCAAGAGGTCTACAGCTGGCGATTTTTGAATTAGAAAGGGCAGATTTCTCGCCGCTGGTTCTGCGATTTTTCCACTAGACAGCGGAGATTACAGAGATACTCCGGTCATCAGGGAGTATAGCAAAAAAATACAAAATTGAGCAACAAATGTGAAAATAAGTTAAAAAGTTGATACTGGCAAGCTGCTGAAATCAATTATTGAATACTAAACGGCAAGAGATTCACATTTGTCGATTTTTGCTTTAGAAAAGCAGACTCTAGGCTTTTGATGTTAATTTTTCGAATGCTGGCATTTTTTCTTCAAATTAAGTTTCCAGTTATTTTCAACCAAATTTTGTGCGATTTTACATTGTTCCGAAAATGCTCAAAACGCTCAAAATGCTGCAATTCATATCCACAAGGGAGCGAAGAATGCGACGAGCTCAGAAATAGACAAAAAATTTCGACCCATTCTAACCCGTATTTGTGCGATCTTTAACGCGATTTCTATAACGAACTTCTTCAGGCCTAAAGCGCAATTGGGGGCAAAAACTCATATGTAAAAAGTGGATGTATGGCTGAAAAAATCCTAACAAAAATACTTTTTTGCGATGAAACTTATCATTTCTCCTTACGAAATTATTAAAGCTTTTTGCGTTCTGATTTTTTAAAAGTTTTATTCCAGATTTTCACTCGCAAAACCCAACAAACAGCAAAATGACATCTAAAATCAAAGAAACCAACGAGCGAATACACAAAATTTTCATAATGCAGGAAAAAATAAATAAAAACAATACAAAATCAAACATGTTACTTACATGTTACGCCTGTAAATTGAAGCGTTCAGTAACAGCGACCTGCATACCAGCAACATGTCCTAAAGACTTACGGAAACAACCGTAAGGCAAGCAAACTAAAATTAGCAATAGAAAAAGAAATAACCTGCTGCATATAAGGTGGGACTTTTTCATCTCCCGAGTCTAAATTTAAACTTAATTATACAGCCAAGGATCCGTCAGAGAGTTTTAAAGGCAAATTTATGCATTTAGAACGGTCAAGTATGTGCTTAGCCGTATTTGCAGAGGCTGCAAGTAGTAATTTCGTTAAGAGCCCCTGCATCGTAATGCCCGGCATTAAGATGATGTGAACGGAAATCTGCAGGAAAAAATCACAATTATAATGAACATGTTGAAGTGTCAGCGCAAATATTATTTTCTAGTTCTGCAGCTTTGAATTCGCTATAAGATGGTAATTATCTGAAATGAATGGTGATACTTGGAACTACAATGGATCGTTTGAAAAATCGTGTTAAGGAGTGATCTGGAAACCTAATTATTCAATGACTAGTGGAAAAATAAAACTAAAAACCCCTTAAAAAAATCGTTTATTTTGCTTCAATTAACAATGTTTTTGCTTTTTCTCTGAAAAATTATTACCTATATAATTCGATTTTAATTTGCCTCTAATCCATGAGATGAAGTACACAAAAAGTCCGATCATTTATGGAATGCCACAAAGGATTATTATCTAACAAATCTTATACTAAAACTATAATTAAGATTATTACACAATTTGTGAGTGTTGGTTAATCTGCCTGAGATATTGCTATATGAAAAAGATTAATTTACTGTTATTCCGAAATCAAGATTTCGTCAAATCCATCAAAAGAAACGGTTGGTTCTTTGCTTTTATCATAGTCTTCTCCATAGTGGGCTTTCAGCAACTCCATTGCCTTAATCTGAAAAAGTACAATTTTTTAACTGCATTGAAAAAAATGCAAAAAAATGTCTTAGAAAATTGTTTCCATTATTAACACAAAATGTTTTTTTTCAGTGCATCTTTAACATTCTCAAATTTAATTTGTTGCCATTTTTTTGTTAACCTAATTTTAACGCTTAGTGAAAGTTTAATTCGTACCTTTTTCTTCTTAACATCCTCAAAATTGAAGCCCTTAAAAAAGCAATCGTGGTTAAAGTGCGAAGCGACCGCAGACGCTGCTTAGGCTCAACTTGCAGAAGACGCAATAAGAGATCTCTTGATGGCACATCCAGAAATCCATCTGGTAGCAGGACTTTGCCTATTGGATGCTCTGAATCAGGATGAATGTTTGCAGTTGGCAGCTGCAAAGCAATAAAATGTATAACAATTTTGCAACAAAAACGCTTAACAATCAACACCTAATAGATATATGAGGAACGAGTGAGTTAAAAAGACAACACAGAGAACAGACAGAAAAACCATTGACCATAGAAAAAGATGAGGAGATGAAATAGAGTAGCAAAAGGATAAAGTTGATAAATAGAAAAATACAAAAACAAGAGTGAAACAGATGAAAGAAACTGCACACATTCTTAGGCTTGATTAAAACTCCTGAATTCAATGTTGCTCTTGATGTAAAACAAATCGCATCCCATCAGGTTTTAATGTTCATTCCAAGTGAAGCAAACCCATTGAACAAAAAAGCACAGGTTTTATACTAGACCGTAAACCAGTACTGAGGTATAAATAGACCAGACTTTCAACAACCCCATAGCAGAAGAGCCTGATTCCTAACCGAGATAGCAATTATTAGCATTTCCAAGTTGATCCCATCGTTAACTGACAGAGTGGGCAATCACGTCGTTCTGCACACAAATTGCCCATCTTTACGTCTGCAATTGCGAAACCATTTAGAAGACGGGGCGCTTCCTTTGAACGGCCCGAGTTCGTCTTCAGTGAAGGACAAAACTGGAAAAACTCTTCGCCTAGATACTTTATTCGTCCATCAGAAGCTGGGCTATGAATTATTAAAGTTCGTTGTTTCATCAAAACGGATGATCTCTGAAGAATGGCCAGTTGTGTACGAAGTTTTTGTTTGTCAAACTCTAGGGGAATTTTTCCTGAATAAAAAAGAGTTTTGCTTGAAATAGATAGACATAAAAAGTCATTTAACATCAAAGGGGGTTATTGTTCATCAACTTTTAATGTTCGAAGGTCTAAATATTTCACTCTGTCGGAAATTGTGGGGACTTTTTACATCGTCTGCTGTAAAAATGTGCTAATTAGTTCCACATTTTGTGGTAATTTGATGCCAAAGACACTGTCAATGGTTGGTTTTTTCAATAAGCATTTTGACTCAAAGTCAAAGTAAATTTGATGTTTAGACTGAAACCAAAAATTTCAAGCGATAAGCCCAACTATTGTGGTTTAGTGAAAACATTTGCCATAATTTTCATCTGTAGTTTATAACATTCTGAACTAAAAATCGTGTTAACTGCGAGACTTTTCCATAACAACATCCAGTGGTAAATACATGTAGGGAACGAGTGCAAGTATAAAATAATTCTCGAAAATATAATTATCTTATTTAATCCAATCTAGAATTGTGTTTATTCAATTTCCGAGGCCTCCTATCTACGAAACGACTATGAAAGGATGTCCGAAATGAATTTGTATGGATGCTTGAGAACGATCTGTTCCTTAATATGGCCCCATCATCGGCATGCTGCGAGGTCAACAACTGATGGAAAAAAATAGGTTACTGCATATTAAATTCATGCGAATAGAGAGCACGCATTTTTTTAAATAATAGTGAAGAAAGCAACATTTTTTTCACCCACAAAAAGGAGTTTTTTTTGGTCATTTTCAGCTGGAAAAGCTGTGGTGTTGACGAGTTGCAATTTGAGCCAATATCTTCTCGTTCCGTTCATGGACTTTACCTTTCACTGTGGTTTTTTTTTATTTCAATATATACAGGCGTGAAAATGACATGAAAAATAATGTCACAAGCCTCAACGGAGATGGAGGACATCCTATACAGTTATCTCTGCTCTAGAAGTTGACATTTTTTTTCCAAAGTGAAGAAAGCACGGCTCTAAACTGCACGGATTGAGAGTAACGAATCTTTTAATAGAGCTTATTGAGTTGATTTTGACGAAACTTCGGGCAAATGAAGAAAGCTATTTTCAATAAATGCTCAGAAAAAAGCAATTCCCCTTGAAAGTATTGGAGATTGTCAATGGCAATTTCTCGAATTGTTTTTGTTCGACTTTTGAAGAAAATGGGCGAAGCAATTGAGGGAAAATTGAAGCAATTAAATTTCCTAAGTTTGTTTGTTTTTGCAAAATAATTTTTCTCATTTATTCATGTTCTTCGATGAAAGGAGTTTTGATGAAACATTGACAAACAAAATTGCCATTTGAAGGTTCAGTTACCTTTCTTTGCCACTTTTCCGAGCATGTTTGACGAATATCTAAAAAGGTTTAAATTATCGAAAAATAACTCTTGGCAAACAGATTAAATCCCACCATTTTTGCGGTTTGTCTAAAAAAATGGTAGGAAAAATGTTTGCATGTTTTTTCCCCACTGTAAAATGGTTTGAGTATTGAAGTCAAAAGCCTGAGGCACATCGCGAGATACGCTTGTTTCAATAATAGCAAAGTTTTTCTGTTGGCTTTATATGTTGGGGGGCATACGCCTATTAAAGCACATTGTTCAATTTCACGGGCTCCACATTGTTCGAAAACATCGTCAACTGTAAATAGCCGACCGTTTCCTAACATCTTCCTTATTGGCATTATTGGTAGAAGTTCATTAGCAAGTAATAAAACGAAACGGGATTTACATGTGGTCAATACTGCAATGTCCACTTCCAACGAGGAAAGGTGCTAGGCAATAATGAAATAAGCAAAACCATTTACGGTACTACATTGTTTGGAAGTTTCAGTGAGTTGTTTCTACAATTAGCAAATCAGGAAGTTTGATCAAAGGAGAAATAAGTTGTCTAAACTAAAAGTTGCCAAGAAAACTATAAAAGAAGTTTGCGAAGAAGTTATTTCTCAAGTTTGTTGAGCTGCAGAGAGTTCAAAAATTTACTTTCATTTTGTTTTTGTAGTTTTTGGTGTAATATAGATATTGAAATAAATTTGGTATTTGGAACATGAGAAACTTAAAATTTATGTTATTTTTGCACTTACATGTAGATACGGATAAACAGTTAGTTACAAAAGTAGGGTCACTTTTGGAAAAACACATGCGTCGATTAGTTTAAATCCAAATATCTCGAAACCGGAATGTTTGAAGCGACTACGCATTACTGTTTCTGTATTAAATCGCTAGAGGAATCTATTTTCTTGCTGAAAAATGTGATGCAAGTTTGCTCCAAAAAGTCCTGCTATCAAAAGAGACAAAGACATGTAGGCAGGGCCCTTTACATGTAAGAGCAACACCAAGATAAAATTTAAGTTTTTCTGTTGCAAAACGCCCAATATCAACAGTATTTCTTAAACCACACTCTAACACCCTGTAGCTCGATTAAACGATTTTAAGACAAAGGCAATATTGGGCAGTTTTGTCTTCTTCAGGAATTTAAAACACTTTTTCGGATAGATGGAACGCCTGAATGAGTAATAACTATCACTCATTGAACAATGTACTTTTATCGCTTAATTTTCAGTTGAAACACACTGGACGCAATGATTAAGTAAATGTCTCATACATTCAAACATTCCAGGCACTTAACTGAAGAAAATAACAATCATTTATAATGTTGCACTTCCGGAGCTCAAAACGAAAGGAGCAAAATGCAAAAAATTAGTGTCGCCTCAAAAACAAACGTCCAAGATATCAATAAATCAGCCACAAAAAACTATATTTAAGGGTCAAAATCTACATGATTTTTTTTGCGATGCAGCGTTTTGACTAAAGCAAATTTAAAACTGATTTGTTCGAAAAAAATTTGTAAAAACTGTTAAAATCAATTTCGTAATTCTCTATTGAATATATTCGTACCCCTGCCAGCAACACCCTGTATATTTAACGATATATACAAAGGCCAGATAACATGTATTTCGTTCCAAGAAAGATTAGCATCTATGCAGTGATTTTTGCAAAATTAACTACACGATGCAGAAGTCATGAACGAATCCTTCTACGTTACATCTAAATGGAATAGGTTGGGGGTCATCCGCTCCGGAAGTGGTTTTTATTGTCAATTTACAATTCCGAAAAATGCTGAATCCTTGACTCAGTAAAACCATTGTTCTGAAGGTTGTGGTTCTTGTAAATGGCTCTATTACTTCGAATAATTTGCTAAAATGTTTAGCAAATTAACTCAACCAAGTTAGAGGGTGTCTGCCCATAAAAACTAGTTTTTTTTTGTTAATTGAGCTGTTTTGTTATTTCTCATTCTATTTTATTCTATTCAAATGCAAAATTCCCTATCAAGGTCTTGAACATCAAGGAACATCATAATCACTTTGTGTCGTCTGGCAAAAATTACTGTATATGAGCGCATATAAAAACGAGTCTCAGGCCTCGTCATTTTTATGCCACCTATAACTCATCAGCCACTTTATAATAAGGCAAAAAGGCGCTTTTGGCATTTTATTGTTCAATTCCCGAATTTTATTGGGTAGTAAAGCGAATAATTTACAGATATTATTAAACCGAGTGGCTAATTTGCTGGTGTGGCGAACCAGCCCGATCGATTTATAAATAGATTTTATTATTCAAGGAAGTGGTAAAATAAGGAAAATTGTGAGTACAGAAACCTTGGTAAGTGATTCCTCAGTAAATTCACGACACCATTACGATGAATGCAAAAAAATGCATTTGGCTGCATTAAAAGAAATACTCGTTTCTACAAGTGGTAGATTTGCGATACGTTCCACAAAAGCTTTTCCTTAATAAAATCCAAGCAATTTAAAGTTAAGTTATTCTCGAGACATTTCAAGAGGCACACCTTAATATAGCAGTAAAAAATTTAAATACTAGTTACGGCTAGAGTAGAGTATTAATTGAAAGGTAACCCGATTAGAATATTTTGAGGCAAAAATTCCGCATAATTTTTGGTGATAATTTCAAAGACTTCTAATTAATGAATGCAATTAGCTAACAACATTGTTTGTGGCGTGTTTGAACCACCACATTGCTAAATGATTTACAATCTAATCTCTATATGAAATAATAACCAGGTAAGTGTTCATACAGTAAAACCAATTAAGATTTGCCGGCCATAATTAGTTCTTAAGGTCGAGAAGTAACAAAGAAACAATTCTTGGAATTATTATCCTAATGCTTATAATTTATACCGAATGTCTGAAATTAATTAGACACACTTAACATGTATTTTTGTAACGTGCATAAATCACGCTATAGAATCATCTTCCGAATATTGTTCTGCGAGGAATAGACTTTTTAGTGGCAGCTGAACATGGAGTTCCTGGGCGACTAAAACTTTTGCAACGATTTCACTCAATAATGAAAAATATGAATAAAACACTGATAAATGGCAATTACATTGCGGTTATCAAAGGATGCTTTATAAATAGAAATTGTAGAAATATTTAATTCAACATACGTGATTCGATGGAATATAAAGGATGCGTCTTTTATTAACATTCAGGGAAAACCATCAGAGGATTATTAAAAGTGCATTCAATGAATGTATAATTTATTAACAAAATGCTATTTCTGATGCCGTTTAAGGGAGATAATCAGTTAGTTGATTCAATGACAACGGTTATTATGAACAACTTGAAAACCAAAAGAAGCAATTTATTCAGTGTTTGTTTTTTTTAATAAACGATATAAAATTCGTTGTGTCTATAAAAACAAACTTTCCCGACAAAAAAAGCAAATTCCTGACGTTGAAAGGCAACCGAACTTTTATAGAAAAAGAGACGCTTTCAGAGTGTGCAAAATTCCAGTTACTTGCAATTGCCCATCGACTTCGTAGCATTTTCTAAACTCCTTGTGAGAAAGTAATCTCAAACCAACTTTTGCAGACCTGTGTAGAAACCTACACAACTCCCAAACTCCCGTATCTATTTCTCTCTCAGTGCCGTGCTTGTCTTCAGGCCAGGACAATCTGGCGGAACCTTCCTCTATCCTCTGCTGCTCGGAACAGCAGCTCCTCCCAGCCCAGTCCCAGTTCTTGTTATGTTTTTGCGGCCTATCCATCTTCTGCCCTCAATCTTTCCCTGGATAATCAGGCGTGGAATGTGATATTTGGTACCTCGCATTATATGTCCAAAGTAACTGAACTTTCTTGTTGTTTGGGGTTGAATAACATGGGCGACAAAACACACCCCTGTCTTAACAGTGTCTTAATGCTATATCATCAGTAACGCTGTCCTCCAGCCTGACTGCAGCCGTTTGGGTTATAATAAAGGGTTTATCAAAAGACGCATATCATAATAGCCTACAGTGCATGACTTCAGACATTGGAAGAGTTTTGTGTGTTCAAGTACACCTAAAATTTCTTTGGAAATTCACAACTCTTCTGCAATAATGTCCTCATGCAGAAAAGGGCTTCGCGTGTCCCCAGTCCGCTACGAAATCCAAATTGCTTCCGGCCAATGTCCCTATCTCTACGATAAACTCTACTGAGTATTATCTTTAAGAGTATCTTCAAAGTGTATCGTATCTATAAGGATTTTCTCAACTTTCGGCTGAAAAGTGATGACAATCACATTCCCGCAAGCCATTCAAAAAAAATTGATAACTCCAAAACGAAAGCAGCTGGACAGAGGAATATAGGCTACTTTTTAGAAAAAACCTTTGTTTACTGAAGTCCAGTCGTCCCATTTATTTCTGGTAATTTGTTGATTTTTGAGAATTTTTCAAAGTTTACTAAAACACATTTGAACCTGACTTATCACTGATTTTTTAGTATCAAATTGATGCCCTATCTATATTTTCCTTGGTTTGAAAGTGAAGAAATATAAAAAATAGACGCACTAAAAGTGTCTTCGCTAACAAGTTTCAACTTTTTTTCTGATTTCAAGCTCCTCAACCATTGAGAGAAAAAAGTCGGAAAGTTTACTGCGCTTCATCTGCGTACTATATCGGTCAGATGTTGAATGCCATTGTCAAGGCCTGTAAACCAGACCAATTGAATGTAAATAATAAACATATAATAACCATTCACCTCATTGGCTCACTTATACGTGCTCATGTACACTAATTGAGAGCAAATAATAATAATACGTCAACAGATGATTTAATTATTACAGTCGCGAATTATGATTCACTTTGGTTTCTTACTGGCGGTGCTTAGTTCATAAATAATGGGAAAAAACCTTTAAAAAAACAATTGTTACTGCAATTATTTTTTTAGAATTAATCTACCTTTGGTTTTGAATCAGTAATAAAAAATAATACTGATGCTTTTAGAAGTTTCGGAAAGAATGAGTGATTTTTTTGAGTGACCCCATTTGAGGTTGCAAATTAGGGCGACTTTCAAAGTAAAGCAGCCAGGAAAAGCTGATGGTTGAGGTATCAACAAAAAGCTCTGGTAATAAGAGAAGTGAGGAGAGAATTTAGCGTGAAAAAATCACAGATTACTCTATTCAAGCGGTCTAGGAATCGGAAATTGAAAATTCAAGCTTAAGAAGAAAATCTGAAAAGCTAAAAACCCTGACTGTTTTCAAGTTACCTTATTTAAAGTTGATAACAAAGTCGTTAATGCATTCGGTCCACATGGTGCTGATAAACGCCCATAAACATGTTTATTAGTCACAGTGCAGTTGTAAAAGTTCATTTGGTAACTGCGATTTTCTTTAGTACGTTTAGTGTAATATTCTGTAGGTTTACTAAAGAGCCAAATGAAGCAATGTAATACAAAGGAATCAACGAAGTAAAACAGAACAGCAATTTAGTACAGTTAATCCACAAATCCTGCAAAAAACTGGATTTTTCATACAAATGTTCGGAAAAATCAGCAGAAAAATAATCGTCGATTCCAGACGATTGATACAGCTCAGCATTCCAATAGATGAATTACGACTCGGTTGCGACTAAAAGTTGCGGTATTTTAGCATTCGAATGAAACACGTTTCTATGGATTTTATATGGAGATTTACAGCCACAATGTGAGGCTTCAGGTAGATTTTTCTCGCTAATTGGCCCAAATTTACGTTTTGGGAACTTGCCATTTTTAAGCATGTAGATTTGCCAAAAACTCCAATAATTTACTTGAAATAATTCCCTTCAGTTTTATAGAAAAATTCATTTGTTAACCATCGATCTCACACAGCAGGAACAAAATCTTGCAACATTTTTTATTGGAAAAAATAAAGTTCTAAAGTGAGCAATGTTTCAATCAATTCCAACTTCTCATTGATTTTGTCGAATTTTTTAAACGTCTAAAAAAGTTTTAAAAATATATACCGGTCAAACTAACCCAGCTAAAAGGGTGAAATTTCGCACACTTATAGAAAAAGCCACACTTTCTGAATGCGTAAAATTTCAACCAAATCTAACTACCCATTGATGTTATAGATTGTTCCAAACTTTCAGTTAAGAAGTCAATCCCAAATTTGCACGTCTGTCTATAAAATTACACAACTACTAAACCCCTATAGCTAGAAGACCAAAATTTTAAACTTCCAGAAAAAAACAGGCTTTTAGAGTCCAGAAAGTTTCAATTAATTCTATCCCCGGTTGATTTTGTCCAAACTCCCAAACTATTTATTAAGTCTCAATCTCAAGTGCGTATAAATCTACACAACTACAAAACTCCCATAGTTAGAACGCCAAAACTTTGAACTTCCAGAGAATAAAGAAAGGCTTTCATAGTCTACAAAGTTTCAATTAATTCTATCTTCCGGTTGATTTTGTGGAAATTCCCAAACTATCTGTTAAAAAGTCTCAATCCCAAGTGTCAACGCCTGCCAGAAACCTGCACAACTCCCATAGTTAGAAGATCTTAATTTTGAACTTCCACAGAAAAAGACAGTCCTTTTATAGTCTAGCAAGTTGCAACTAATCCTATCGACCGGTTGATTTTGTCTATTTTTGAAAACTCTATTGAGAAGTGATGACAATCCGAGTCCCGGCACGCCAGTCTATAAAAATTGATAAATCCAAAACTACAGCAGCTAGAAAGATGAATGTTGGAAAATTGATAAAAGAACCCTTGGCATATTAAAATACCGACGTTTGAATTAATTCTGAGACTCTGCTGATTTTTGGCAAATTTTCAAACTTTACCAACCATTTTTCCTGCCACACTCATTAGCATAGTACCTTACTAGGCACTACAGATGCTCAGAAGAATCAAAATCTCCACTTAATTGTTTTAATGTAATTTCCCTACTTTTCCAAAACCTTCAATACAAAAGCACAAATAATCAGCTTCATAATCTTTTTTTTTGTATTTTTCCCAAAAAAATTAAATGATGCAAACAGGATGGCTGGTGACACCATCCATGGTTTCTTCTAATGGCGTTTCTGTTAGGGCTTGCGGAGTGATTTAAGGCAGTTGTATTAAAATTACGCAGAAATTGATCAAATCAGCTTGCGGTAAAAAATCTGGGAAAGCGAATGAAGCGTCCAGCGATCAGCAGAATCTTCAAACTTGACCTGAGAGGCCTATAATGATGCACTGGTTGGGGAGGGGTTTCCCCGCGTATAAATTGCTCTACCATCTCGCGCACGCCATAACTTTAGTGTCCAGTGCAGTGTAACTCACCAGCTCAGGTTCAATTTGAGGTTCTAAACTAGTGGTTCTTTCATTCTTTGATAGCCCCAACCACCTAACTGTTGCAGATTTGCGCCGAATTATTTGTCGCTAACAAGGTAGGATGCTTTTTCCAAGCTCAACTTTCAAAGTGTTTCCATTAAATTTCTGTATTTTTCCAATAATTTCGATTGAAATCATTGCGAAAATCGACACGGTTTCAACCGATTTAACATTAATATTAAATCGTATTTTTCGACCAGTTTTGTCATGCTTCAAGAAGTTGATCTAAATATTTCATTAAATATACAGCAATTTTTTCAAGGAAATTTAATGGAAATATTTGCCATTGCAATTTCCGATTTGAGCTCAATTTGATTTAATAATTTTTCTCCAGCAATATAAAATCGTTGGAAATAAGTCTACGTTTATATTAAAAAGGTTGCATAATTTAAATTCAATGTAATTTAAATTAAACTCCACCCACACACCACGAAGCTGAAAAATTCAAAGTTACCTTTCATTCTCAGCATACTCAAGAACTGATTGATTTATTTGCGCTTTATCTTTTAATGGAACGCGCATAAAATTATCGGTTAGAGAATGAATATACCGGGAGGCCAAAGGAAAACGATGATTCTAAAAACGCAAACTTTTTAAATGCATTGATTTTACCGAAAAATATTCCAAATAAGACAACGAATTCCACTTGAGGCGTTGCAATAAACCGGGTTTCCCAGATTGTTTCAAAAAATGCAAAATTTGAGTAATAAAAATTTTTGAATGCCAATTCCAAATTTGCAGACCTGCCATTAAACATTTATACCTATTATACCTATATATATTTATTTTAGTTATTATAAGGTTTCAAAGTTTACAGACTTTCAAGTAATTTCAACTCCCCATTGATTTTGTAAAAATTTCCAAACTTCCTCTAACTCAAAAAGTTAAGTCAATCCCAATTTTGCAAGCAACTTCCTAAAAATTCATAACTACCGAACTCGAATAGCTAAAATGTTGAAAATTTACATTTTTATTGCAGAAGATTTAGTTTCAAATTTAACCAAGTTGCAAAAAATTCCAACTCCCTAGGAATTTCCAAACTTCCTCTTGGAAAGTAATGTCGATTACAATTCTTCAAGCAAATCCCAATCCAAATTTTGTTGGCTTGCGTCTAAAAAATCATAACTCTCTAACTCCAGAAGGCTTAGAGTTGGAATTTTGAAGTTTTATAGAAGAAGGCTAACTTTCAAAGTGTACGAAAATTCCAATCAGTTCCAACTCCCCCTTTGGCTTCATCAAATTCGCAAACTTTTTGTTAAAAAAAATTAAATCTGAACGCCAATTTTGCAGGTCTGTCTAGGAACCAACACAACTCCCAAACTCCTGCGCTTAAAAGGATGAAATTTTGAACTTTTAAGGAAAAAGACATTCTTTCAAATTGTGGAAAATTGCAATTAGTTCTAATAGTCTGTTGATTTCCTAGAATTTCCCACAGGCCAGCCAGTTCATAAAACTTGATAACTCCAAAACTAAAACGGCTAGAAGGCTGAATTTTGGAAATTTTTGAGAAAAACTCTTTGTTTATTAAAGTGCAGTCGCTTGAATTAATACTCTAATTGTTTAAAGAATGTTTTTTCTGCATAAAAATCGTTCGTTAAAAGACTCAGATATAAGGAGAAGTTGAGGAATTGCCGATTTAAGAGACTTACACTGAAAGTATATCAATTATTAACGAATCGGGAAATGCGCTTTTAAATGAGTTTCTAATGAGTTAAACAGTATAAAATTAGAAATTGGAATAAAAATGTCTAGAAAAGCAGTAAAGGAAATCTATTTTGAGAAATTAAACGTTGCTGGATCATTTTTAATAAACATCAAGTTTGGCATCAAAAATGGAACTTTTCCAGTATAAATTTTCGTAAAAAAGCAACTTGGGTTTTCTAAAGTTCTACAACTTCTGCCTGTTTTCAATCGCCTCCATTTGGCATAACAATCGAGCTTAACGATTAGTGAATATTGCGTCGTAAATGGTATAAAAGGTGAATCATGCATGGACGATAATTGGCGGAAAGGATTTTTTCAAAGCTAAATGCCAAATTAAAGAAGGTGTGGGTTGCTCTTTTCCTTTGTCTGTGGACGTTGTTTGGACGTTTCGAAATTGAAATTATTTTGCAAAGTTACGGCTATCAGAGGCTGATGGTTCAGGTTTAATTCGGCCTGTACTGAATTACCTGAATACGGCGTGTAATCGAATTATATTCAGTCATCAGCCAACAAAGTAAATATTGGCAATCAATGTAAATTTATGTCGCAAATTTACGGTCAACACTAATTTGGATTCGTTTTGTTCAAACCATCATCAAGCAAAATATTATAAGAATAAACAAATTCAAATCTTGGTATAAATGACTTTCACATTCTGAGACAGGCAAGAACCATAACTTCATAGATACAATGTAGCATTTCAATGAAACATGTCCATTGGCCGATTTATTGCTCGTTGTCGTTAATGGTCTTCTGGTGGACAAGAGCCGATACATTGTTACGTAAAATATGTATGGTCAGTACCGTTATCCCATACGGAAAGATTTTAAAGTACCAAGCAATTATGGGATTGAACGGGTACCGTGATGCAAGGCACCTGGCTCTTAAATATTCCGATAAATAACGGCATTAATTATTTAAATATTATGCAATTGGAAACGTGCACTTGACATTTGATCGGATGCGAAGCACGGGCCGCATGAAATCATACAGGTTGGATGGCTTTCAGAAAGTTCAATGATGAAATATGCAGCTAATTAATAATGCAGATGATGCAAAAAATACCTAATAAAATTCATTAGAGAATCAACAAAACAACGTATTTTTGTAAACTCTTAGCTTAGCAATTGTATGCGATTAACTTTTAACCGAGAAAACCTGGAAAATTGGACAAACTATAGTCGTTTTGCTAGGTGCTTTCCTCTGGAAAAGTAGTAGCAATCCCAGTTTTGCAAGGGAGAAGAAAATGATAATCTCAATTTTGCAAGCAAGTCTCTAAAACTGTTTAATTTTCAAACTCCAACTCCAAATAGGAGGGTGAAATTCGGGATTTTCATACAAAAAAAGCAAAAGCGAAAGAGTGCAAAGTTGCAATGAATTCCAACTCCCTTTTCATCATGTAGGAATTTCCAAACTTCCTCTTGAAAAAAAAAATGCCAACGTCAGTTTTGCACGCAAGTCCAGAAAAATTCATAACTTTCAACGCCCAAGAGCCAAAAGACTTAAATTCTGGACTTTTATAGAAAAATACAAACGTTCTAAGTGGACGAAGTTTCACTCAATTCCAACTTCCCCATTGATTTTGAAGAATTTTCCAAATTTTCTTTTTTGAAAATCTCTATCAAGCGCAGTTTGGCATTTCTATCTTTTCAAATGTATAGCTCTCAAACCCCATGAGCACAAAGGCTAAAATGCTGGAGTTTTATAGAAAAATCCAAACGTTCTAAGAGTGCAAAGTTTCAATGAGTGCCAACTCCCCATGATTTTCTAGAATTTTCCAAACTTTCCCTTTTTTGAAAAGTTCTATCAATCGCAGTTTTGCATATCTGCCTTTTAAAATTTATAACTCTCGAACCCCAATCGCTCAACGACTGAAATTCTGGACTTTTATGGAAAAATACACACTTTCTAAGTGTGCAAAGTTCCAATCACGTTTCAACTACCCGTTGATTTTGTACAATTTTTCAAACTTTCTGTTAAAAAGTTTTGGTAATCCCAAATCCGGATTAATTTCTATCGAAACTTACGCAGCTAAAACTACGAAATTTGGGGTATGTTTGGAACAAGTCCTTATTATACTCTCATACCTTATTATAGTGCCATTAAGTACTTTGAATTTTGTTGTTTTTTCATAACTGAATTGTTTGCTTTTCTTTCTCCTTTAAACCTCTGCTATTGATTTCTTGCCATTTTGCCAGTTTTAAGGGTAAAAACGAAACGATTTATGTTTTAAAAGCTCGATAATAAATTCAAAACTTTCAAAATGTTTAAACCAAAATATGGAATTTACAAAAGAAATATTTTTCCTGTTTTCTCCCTCGTAGCTAAAAATCTCCTAATAGACACTAACATACACAACTCATTAACATTGTTATTGGATAAACAACAATGAAATAGATAGGAAAAAAAAATAATTGAACAAACATAGCAACACAAGATTCAAAAGTGCTGAATAACGAAGAAGAAGCTGCAAAGCAAAAAAGCCATTTGCAACCGAAACAGGATGGACAGTTTGGAGAAAAATGACCAGGCAACTTCGGTCACGGAACTGGAGTCCATTTAAGGCCATAACCAGTCAATCAAAATCATAATTGTAACATCACTTTGTACGTTTGCGAACGACGTGCAATCAGGGTCTCTGACCTGTTAAGTTGATTGGATTTAACGGTAGCGCTAATAATTGTTGATGGTTTAACGTGAGATTCAGATATCAATCGTTCCGGTAAACAACTACTCAAAAAAGTGACTTGCTGAATTTTTTTTTTCGTTAATGAAATGAGACCGGTAGACGCTGCAGACTTAACTAGATCGACTTCTTCTGCAAAGCATTTTTCTTTCTGTATTTTTTATAAATTAGATTTTTGCCATCGTTAACTAAAACTGACTGAAATCAACAGTTTTTCTGAATGTCTGAAATGCAAACTTTTTGTCAATTTGAAGATGACGATTCCGATGAAATTTCCAGTTTTCTGAATCATTTGTTTTTAATCTTTGATACTTTTTTGGCTCCATATTTTTGTTGTTTTTTGCCCCGTTTTCGCGAAAAATTAAAATGCAAACCTAAAACACTAAAAATAAATTAAATCACGAAAACCTTTACGTCGAAAATTCTCCAATTCTCCCGCCGATTGACGAAAAAATTTAAATGTATTTTTAAGTTAGTCTTTAAAA
This sequence comes from Dendroctonus valens, assembly GCA_024550625.1. Classification (NCBI taxonomy): domain Eukaryota; kingdom Metazoa; phylum Arthropoda; class Insecta; order Coleoptera; family Curculionidae; genus Dendroctonus; species Dendroctonus valens. The sequence continues at coordinate 20,634 of JAJTJO010000679.1, forward strand.
CGAAACGAACATCACAAAAAAAAGGTTCAATCGAAAAAAAAGTCCAAATTTCTTAAGGGGCAATGTTTCGGTTCAAGCAAGTTTCTTAAAACTGCATCAAACGAACTTACGCAACTGTTAACATGCACAAGACCTTCAAAACCATCTACAATATTGTTTCCTCAACATTAAGTACATTTAACTCAAGATTGGCGATAAGTCGTGCATCGTATTAGTAAAAGCGGAGACGTAGTAATCTCGTTCGATGAATATACATAAACTTAGACACAATGGCATTTGCATTCGAAGACGGTACTTTGTTAAACCAATGATGGCTTATTAGGCCGCTAAACAGATGTCAAGTGTAATAAGTCGGTAACAATGAGGAGACACTCATTGTGAATTGTTAAGAATCTACTACTGTTTCCGGTAATTTAAAGCCGAGAAGCTGCCTCTTTCATGTTAAATTCACGAAATTTTCTTGAACGACTCTATCTTCTAAGAGAAGATGTGTTATTTCATTTGATTCTTCAACTGAATTAGGGTTAGATCAAGCAGAAACACATCTAGAAGAAGTTTCGAAAAGAGTTCGATGTTCTAATCATTACTAAAAAACAAGCCAAAAAAATCTCAAAAGTGGACAAACACACTCAAACAAGCTCCGGCCAGTAAAAAGGGATTTGACCATTTTTTGCGTAACTTGGCTTTAAGACAACTGGAAAGCTTCAATTGATAGCGAGGAAAACATGCACAAAAAATGCCTAAAAATTGTCGTTTTCATATTTTAAAATGGGGAACGCTCTGAAACTGTGCAAAACTGTGTCGTGCAAAATGGTTGCTGCACCAACCAAATCATCTCTGAAGATGCAAGCCACTCGTGCTTGTGAAACGTCAGATAGAAAAGCTCGAAAAGCTCACCAGTTGCAGAGCTTTTCCAGTTTCAAAATATGAGAACATTTTCGGTCAAATGTCATAGGCATTTTGGAGTAAAACTGTAAAAATCACCAGAAAAGAGTTAAGCCAACTTTCCAAAGAAAGGATAAAATATATCTAATTTTTCAATGAAGAAACTGATTCCTTTCGGGGACAATAAAGCAAGTTTGCCCTAAAAATCAAAGCCGATCTAAGGTTTGTTTGCTTAAAAAACCTTTCTTCCAAGAAAACTGTCACAAGAGATTTTTCAACTAAACCAGCCTTAAACTTGATGAAACCAATCCAAGAGTTCAAAGCATCTGAAGCGAATGAACTTCTAGGCACTGAGCAAACTGTTGCAAAAAATCCAAAAAGTTGCTAAATCAAGCAAAATCTGCTGAAGAACTAAAGCCAATCTGAAGAATTCGTTTTTGGTCTCACCATCTAGTCCGCATTTAAACTCGGCAGGCATCCGCGGTATTCGCTTCGCTTTTTCTTCGTTTTAACATTCGCCCGATCTTCTTTATTGATCTTTTTTGCCAACCGGTTAAATAGGGTTCATCATCCCGTGCGTGAGTCTGTGAACCCTTGTTAGGCTTGAAGCGCACACATAATCTATTCAAGTTTTTTTACTCTGCCTGCCAACCCGTTCTTCGCGCATATTTTTTTCTTCGTTTTGTCTCGTCTGGAAGACTATAAAGTGCGATTAAAGAAGCCGTTTATTATTCTTCTAGTCGGTGAATCTGATCACCTGAGGCATTTACAAACGAAGCGAATGCCTTTAATGGCCTGTTTGGTATTCTATGAAAACTGATTCTTATCGGTTCGGTGAATAATTTAATTTTTTTTCTACTTCACTTTAAACGATTGTATATAATTTTTTCAACCGATTGCTTGCAGCCTTGCGGCTGCAAGCAACTGAACAATTTATTACACAAAAATCAACTGAAACACCCTGTATATTCGCACAATATTTATTACATTGCCTTGCAACTTTCGCTTGCTACGGTATTTGCAGGATAAAGAAAATAACAAGTGATCTTGAGCAAAAAAATGCCCTCTTACATGTATGTGCCGCCATAAAAACACAAACAAATGCAGTTAATATGCCGATACCGCTACCGGTATTACCTTGATGTTAATGGGCTTCTTTCTGTACTGTTATATAAATAAATCCAGTTAGATTGAATGTGAACTTATACGATTTCCATTGGTTTCAGATGAAGCTGATTGTTGGAATTCTTTTGGTCGCCACGGCGTTCGCTTATCCTTTGGGAGAAAGTGAGGAAAAACCACAAGAACCGCTGGTGATTTCAGACTCCTACTCGTCAGTGTCCAAGTCCGAAGAAGCGAAACACGAGTTGGAAAAGGCCGTACTGAATGACTCAAGCGCAGAAAACTCCGGCTCCAGCTCGGAAGAGTACGGAGCAAGCTCCGAGCAGAAACCTGCCGAGCCAATCAAAGCGCCTGAAGAACCACAAGCACCTATCAGCCTGGATCAGCCTGCCATCCCTCAGCAGGATCAGCCACAAAAGGAAAAAGAAGAGGCTCGGTCAGCTCCCACTGAGCTCCCCAGTGTTCCAGCTCTGTTGCCCACCATTCAACCCGATGCGCCCTTGTTGAAAACCGAAGAGAAGCTTGAAGAGCCCAAAATCGCCGAAGAGAAGAAACCTGAAGAACCATTGCCAACATTGAAGAAAGTTGAAACTGAGGCAGTGTCGACTCCTCAACTAAAGTCGCTGGCTGCTGAAGCTGAAATCAAAGAACCTCTAGCCCAAGCAGCTGAACCCATCAAGCTGGAAGAGAAAATCGCTGAAAAACTAACAAAGGAAGAAGAGAAGCCTCTGGCTTTGCCAATTGCGCCTCTGGCCGAACCCATTGAAGAGTCCCTTGCACCTGCAGCTGCCGCTTCCGAAATCAAAGAGCAAGTGGTTGTTCTTCAAAACGAGCAGAAAGTTGAAGCACCAGCTGCTGCCGAAGAGAAGCTGCCTGAACTGAAAAGCACCATTGCAGAGGAAAAGAAGGAGGAGCCAATCGAAGCAATCTCAGAAAAGAAAGCCAAATCCGAAGAACCCAGAGCAGAAGAAAATGCTTCGCAGGCCCCTCTAGAAGAACCAGCATCTGAACTTCCCCAAGCTGCCACTGAGCTGCCTGCACTTGCTGCAGAACCACCCAAGATAGCTGCTGAAGAACAGCAACCAATTGCTGATCAAGTGGCTACTGATGCTAAACCAATCGAAGCTGAGAAACCTATTGAAAGACAACCCGAAGGAAAGTCAGCCGAAGCTTTAGCAAAGCCCGCAGTGGAGGCCGTCCAGCCGATCGCTCCCATCAACGATGAGCCAGCAGCAGCAGCAGCGGAACCGGAAGCAGCCAAACCAGAAAAACCAGTAGAGAGCGCACCTAGTTCTTGAATCGATCCATTTTCAATCTAGTGCGAAGCAAATTACTGACTGATTTAATAGCGAGGTTTGCTTGCCCCTTTGTTCCGCCACACTTAATTATTTTTTTACTCGGTTTTTTTCTTTGCGCGAACATTTGGGCGAACCGAACCTCAACTAAATATCTTTGCGAGTGCTCAACCTGTAGGGGACCAATAACTAACTAGTGTAGAGTTTTGTTTTCTGGTTTTTATTGTAAAGAGGAAATTTTGTATGTTTTGTTTTTTATTTTTACTATTTTACTACTATACTTTTTCGTTTTTGAAATCTGTGAATACACGTCGCCAAAACAGCGTTAGATAAAGGTAGTTTTACATATGCAACACGTCTTCAACCGTACAGTCATAATGGAGTTTGGCCATTGTGCAAATTATTTAATTACTACTTTAGTATAGTACTGTGTATTTAAAGCTTTTTAATAAAGTTTTATACATAAGCTGTTGTTTTATTTTAAACGGTTTTCTATACATCAATAGTTCAAAAGGTTCTTTCATATAATCATTAGATTTTGATTGATTTTTTAAATTTAATTTGGCCTAGATTTTCTTAATGCCCATTGATCAATCAAGTTGATTTCTGTTTCTTACTTCTTAAATTACGCTGAATTTTCAGAGCGTATTTTCAGATATGGTTAAAAATGTCTTAAATAGTAACTTTAGCAGGGCTTCTTTCTTAACTCGCTTTTTGTGAGACTATTTCTATTTTTCTTTTCAAATGCTCGTTGAATACAGAGGGCGAATAAATTGTGTTACAGAATCTGTCGACAAAACCATAAATTATTCTCAAAATAAAAAGAGTTTTCGGTTTTTTCAGATTGTAAACGAAACGTTGAATCGTAGAAGTTCTTCAACTTAGTTTTTTTCTTATATAAATGGTTGTTGGACAAACTTGATGAAACAATCGGTGGTTGTCAGAACAGTTTAAATGTTTTATATAAAAATGCTTCTGATAAGAGCCTTCAAAGGTTTCTCATGTAAGCAAGTTTGAAATATAGTAATCTCAGGCACCTCCACAACCGGTTTCGAACCTATTAGCCTTCATCAGCTCGGTTCAGCCTGAAAATAACTCTCATGAAACCTGTACTTTATTTCGTTCATGTATTTTGCGTCGTCGAAACAAAATACATGGACGAATATAGTGCGGGTTTCAAGCTAAACCCAGCTGATTATAGCTAATAGGCTCGAAACTGGTCATGGAGGTGGCTGATTTTACCACCAGAAATCTGTTTTTTTCTCAGAGATAATTTCTATGCAAATTTTCCAGTTGAGTGAATATTGGAAGAAGGAAAATATATACACCTTAACATTTTCAGAACAAAACTGCAGCATCCATTCAAAAGATTGTCTAGAAACTGCCGAAAAAAAACGGTAAAACTAAGAAGCAAAATTTTTTATTTAATGCAGTTTTTGGATTTTCAAAATCCACCGTCGAGCTTTGGCGTTTTTCATGCAGCTTTTTATCCGTTATTTCGGCTTTGTTCTTGCAATTATGGCCTACAAGCGAGCAGAAGTTAATAAAAAATCATCGAGTGACTGATTCACGAGTTCTGATTTTCTTTGATTTTTTGTCTCATTTCGGACTGTTACTTTGACCATTCATTTGTTAAAGAAGTTTTAATAATATCGATGATTTGACGAAGCAAATAATAACATAAACTGCGAAAAACCCCATTTTAAATCAATCAGGAGTAAAGTTTGCGAAAGAAACAATTTAGAAGATGAACAAAGTGAAGAAGACACTAAGTAAATGGCCAACAAAGGCTAATAAACTTAGAGAACAAAAGTTGACAGTAAATGTAATCCTGGCAAGTTTTTTCGTGAATCGACAGCGAGTGGATGCAGTTTGTGACCAAAACAAGCGATTATACCAGAAACATTAAAGACCACTGCAGATACAAAGCCGGAACATCTAATTATTCTTAGGGTCATCGTACCCAATGGCTTGGTACCAATCTGGCCTTATTGTAGTATTTTTTTCGTTATAAAATGTATGCAATTAATTATGTAAAACAGTATAAACGGATTACAATGCGATTGAGTCCGATTCTTCCAAGAAGCGCGCCTAATTTTAACCAGAATACCCACAAAAAAAAAACGTGGGCCGCATATTTTAATTTAAAAATATCGGATAACAGGTTTCGACGTAATACTGGTTACGGGACGAATATGCAAGTTTTATTTACTTTTTTCCAGGTTTGGAGCAGAGTTGTATTCAGTTTTTGTCAACGTTCCAGATTGGCCAAACAAAGGAAATTATTTTCCTTTGTACATTCCAAAACCATCGACAACCTTGAAAATTACACTTATACAATGTTTGATAAGAGTTTTTAAGTCGGAAATAATCCACGAAGGTCAAAAAACACCCATGTGATAATTTGATTTTTGGCTTAAAAACTCAACGGGTAAAAGTCGATTTTTTCAAAAAATATCAAATCGCTCAAAATGACTCGAATTCCCCATCATTTTCACCAGAAGGAAGCAAGGAATGCAAAACGCTCTATGAAAAACGCACATGAAGCTTTAGATGCAAAATAATCCATATTTGCTGTGCAATTTTTTGTAAAAGCTTGACTGCAAAGAAAAAATAAGTTGCGCTTCACTTTCACCATCGATATTAACTTGCGCGCTCTTATTTTCTTCACATTGAGGAATTTTCGTACCCAAATTCACATAGATTATTTATTTTAAGAGCAGCAATGACCTGAACTTCTGTATCATTCTGTGCAGCAACTAGATAGATAGTATCTAGATATAGATAGCTGACAACTAATAACATATTGTGCAAAACTGATGACTTTTTCGAGCTTTTAGGCCGTCGTGGAAACGAATTTATTTCTGACGTTTTGCAAGCACGAGTGGTTTGCATCTTCAGAGGTGGTTGCTGGCCGAGCAAACCACCAAACTAAGTCCAGCTTCAAAATTTTTATTTTGAAGCTGGACTTGGGGGCTTTTACCCAACTGTTTTGAAAACGAAATAGTTTTCAACAAAATTGTACAGCAAGATCTTAAAGAAAAACTTCACTTCACAACCATGAAAGTCTAAGGGACATTTTAAAAGACTTAAGTTATACTCTGTGTGCCAATAAAAATTGCAAAAAAACCGCATGCAGCTCTTAAAATGGCCCTATTGAAGACTGCGCATCGTGTACCTAAGATACCGCTGTTCCAATCTGATGCAGATTTTTTATGAAGATACAGAAACAGTGCAGTAGATGTGGATCTTCATACGCGTTAATTCAGCTAACCCAACCAAAGGTTTTATCTAGTGAAGATTTCAAGGGGATTGTTTGGGTTAAAACGATGTTTTTCTTTGAAGAAACCTCAACAGCAGTCTTGGCAAACAGACTTTCCAAAAGAAGGGTAAAACATCTTGAAGAAACACCGTGACAAAGTCAATAATCAACTGAAAAAATTGACCATAAAAATATCAGAGAGCGCTCGATGAAAAAGCGTTGTATTTGGTGTATTTCCCGCTCTTCGCAGGTTCTCAAATTTATCATTTCTTCTCGCTTTCTAATTGATTTTTATAAAATACCTTCTCAAACCTTAATTTGAGTAAAGGTGCTTTAAAAACAAGTTGAGAATCTTTGATTTTCGCCACCACTGGCCAGTAACAGCAGGATGGGACTAACCTTGCAGCATTCCAAAGGACGCTGACTCTTCTTGATCTTAAGTCAGATAGAGCTTGTATGTATCTACCGCATGATGTTCGAGCTTATTTAATATTTATTTAATTATTTTTTAATGGCCTAACAAATTTGCTTAATGGCCACCGAACGCCAATAGCTATAAATAAAGATTGTAACCAAACGGTTTCGTAAAGTTGTACAATTTCAAATTCCTTAAATTGAATATTATTAAAGTTTACTGTTTTAACGTAAAGTACAGTTTAGTTGTGTCACACTAACTTTTTTTTTCAATTCCCCAATGGGGCAGAATTTATTACAGTTGTGGAAGTAAATAATTTTACTTTAGATTGATAACATTGAAATTTCCAATTTTCTTAGTCTTTCAAATGTGAGATCAAGATTCTTTATTTGTATTATTTTAATAAATTCCTTCATTTCTCTTGGTGAAAAAACCTTTTCCTGCCAATTCCTTCCTTCGAGCTCCTTTGCGAAAATACGAAAGACATAGACATAAAAAGAAAATTGTACTAAACAAACTGAAAAAATAAAACATTCGATCAATGTTTTGCCTCAAAGTGACCGTAGGTTTGTATATTTTACTTTATTTAGTTCTTGTTTACTACAATTTTCTCTTAATATTTATAATTTACCTTTGATGTCAGCATAAGGCACGCATTGATTCCCAGGCTCCACCAGTCTGCTGAGTGTCCGTACGGTTCCATTCGCAATATTTCAGGTGCTGAAACAAAAACAACTTACCTGTAATTGAAAATCACTGAAAACTGCCGCACATTCACTCTATTACGTATAGTTAATGTTTTACTTAATCTACTCAAAGGAAATAAACAGATATTAATTCGTATTTCTTTATTCTCGTTTTTTATTATAAAAATCACATAACTATTTACTGAATCACTAAAACTATTCACAAAAATATTTACAACAAATATATTTACACAAGACGTATTTACTATTTACATCATCCTATATGCGCCATTTCTTGTATCTTATATATATCGTTATTTAATTTATCATCATATAGCAATTATATCTTTACACCTAGTTTGTAAAAAATATGAACAAATTACATCACTAACGTTTCTGATAAGTTTGAACTTTACGGTGTAATAATAAATAAAGGTAACTCCAAATAATTCAGGTGGAATTTTCAAATATATAAGCAAATGTTTACAAAGCCGAAAGTGCTAAAAAATTACCACAGTTTTAAACATAATTTGAAAAGCATAATCGGTGATTAAACGAAATAAATTTTAAAGCATCTAATTTTGAATGGTCTCATCCTGATTGCACTTTCTTAATTAAAATTGGAGCGATAGTTGAAATTATTTGGAGTCGTCTAAGCAGTTCAAGGGATGCAGCTACTGAAAGCCCAAACAAGACAAACACTATCCTGTTGGCAATACCGTTTAAAATCCCTGCATAAATTCTACCAAATAAATATGGCTCAATAAGTTACTTACAGTGTTAACAGGGCAATATTGCACTATAAATCAACATTTACCGTAGATAGATCAAATTGCAGTTGTAAGAGAGTTTTATTTATCGATGCATGAACACAAACCTATCAATTAGAAACTCGATCCACACATTCTATAGAAATGAAATGCACCCTTTATTTTATAATATTGATATTGTGTTCAGTAACTTCTACTTCAGTTAAAACGAACTAAACGTAGTCTGCTGCCTGTAAGGAGCAAATTTTTTCGCGGGTTTGCGGTTCTTGTACACCCACAAAATTTCATAACCAGAATGCCCTATAATCTAATAAAGTTTGACTTAAAAAACTTTCAAAAACGTGTTCATTTTACGCACATCAATAGCATAATTCATACAAGTCCGTGATTCAACTAGAAAATGAACAGTGTCACTTAGGTGATGTGAGAAACTATAGGAAATAAATAAATTTGAGACGAAAAACACACTGTTAGTCACTAAGAAATCTACAACTTAAAACTAGAGTTAAAAAAAATAACGTGCACGTTATACTCCTAAAGTAGTTACTAATCTAGTGTTCAATAGGCATTTACTCGTCAGTTTTAGGAATGAAAAATTCAAATTAAATAACTTTCCACTTCGCACATAGTCCAAGAACGATATCGGTTTTTCACCAATCATAACTAAATCCTACACTATCTAGGTTTAACTCTAAATACAGCACTAAACGCAATGATAAAAACACATTTAAACGACAATATAATCTACTGCAGAATTTTGGAAAACTGAAATTTTCACCCTAAGAAAAACTACCTGTCGAGAAAACAAACACTGTCTCTCTAAATATTTAAAACACGGTGGCAGCAACGAAAAAACAGTTTTGCCCTTGCAAAGTAACAAAAACAGAGTAAAAAAAACGATACTCAAACACTTATATAAGTCAAGATAAGATATTTTGTCAGCGAATATTCACCATTGACAAACTATAGCAATTTGCACAGAAAGCACGGTGAAAAACAGCATCAAGCCACAACAGCGGTTTTGTAGTATTTTTTGAATTCGTCAGGAGCTTATAGGTCGCAATTTGCGGCTTAAAAAAGGAATTTTTACGTCATCACAACGGTCTTGAACTGTTTAGATCGTATAATTCAGGGAGAAAAACAAATATTCAAATTAAATGAAGAAAAACCCTTTGCCCAAAACACCATAACGTAGATATAGTGAATGAAACGGAATTCTTAGGTGGATTCTTAGGTAAATTATGGTGGGTTATCAATTAAGGGTGGTCCACAAATACATGGACTACAGAACCAGCACCTGTACTGTATTGGAAAATTTTCTATAAATGTTGAAGTCCGGAAGCATTTTGTGGGTCGCAGATGGCGCTGTCCAGTGGTTCAGAAGAAAGTCAAAGAATATGCATTTCACAGTAAGTTGCCAGTGTGAGCCACTAGCTTTAACACTTTTTTAAACAGAGGCCGCTTTGAACGGACCATGAACCTAACCAGACATAGATTCGCGCTGAGAACAGCCCCCATTACTAGCGTTTAAAAAAAAACGATTTAGAACCTTACTCACTGCAGGACTGCCTAGGTGGACCACACTGATTGATCAACATTATTAGCCAGAAGAAACATTTTTGTGATAATGTTGGATTACAATGATTTATTCCTGGTGGCCGAGCGAATAGACCCCAGCCGTGCCCATGCATGCAGAACTTGAAATATAGTGATTTACAAATATAGTAATGCTACTATGAGAATCTAGTTAAATAATAGGCCGAATTAATACATACAGAAGCAAAAGATGGGAGGAAAAGAAACTACGCATGCTGCAATTTTCAGATCGCCAGGGCAAAACTGTGAATACGTTTGATTAAAACGAGCCGTGAACATTTTATACAAAGGCTTTTATTTTACAAATTGAGGCTTTCTTTAAGGAATTTTCTCATTGTGGATCCTACAGATGAGCCGCCGCTTGATGGTCCAGAAATTGAATAGTTCATTTTGAACAGAAAGGGTTGGACGTCTGGATAAGACGTGTCGAAAACTAAGTCCACTTCACTACGAGACGGCATTTTCGGCAAATAGTCTTGTCTATTCATAACTTCGGTTATGTAGAGGATTTTATCTGTAAGATGGTCGGCTACTTTTTCCCGGCATACGCGCCTTTCACCTTCATTTTCCAGAGTTATGAGCTGTAACCGGACAGTCCAAACCTCCCAAGGTATGCATTCTGGTGGGAATAACAGGTAGCGGCCAGGTTTCTTTTGGAAAAACTCTAAGGATATTTGGCCGGTGCCACTCGATTCGTTGCTTCTCAGCTGCTCCGAAAAGTTGCTAATCTCCTGCTTAACGTGACGATTCAAGTCGTTGGAGGAGCAGCACACGTAAGTCAAATCAATAAAGTCACAGTCAACATCCGTAAAACCTACTGTACTAACTGAATAGCTGGTTTCGTTACTGTAAGTGAATTTACCTAAACTTCTATGAAAGAGGACAGTGTGAATTATGCTTGAGACGGCTTCGTCCGCCTGTCTACCTTCCACGGTGAGTTCGAACACTTGAGATCGGGCATTCATGTTACAAAATAATTGCAATACAACAAGCGATGTTTAAAAAACAAGCGGCAAAATAGCGTATATCACACGATAATCACAGATAATCCTGAGTAGTAAAAAATTCAGAAATTTCTTTTTATTTTTTGGTTTTACTCTCACTATTTACGACGTTAATTACTAGCTCGGACGCGTTAGCTATATTAGAAAAATAAAACAATTTGCGAATTTGCGGGGGTTACGAGGAAGTCATAGCGTACTATCTAAAACAGCATGGAAGGAAGATTAGTAGGTCATACCCATGTATTTGGGTGTTCCGCATACAGTTCTGGTTGTTTGACCATACGGTAACCACTTGGAGAGTCCGAAATCTGTTAATTTGATGTTCGCATCAGAATCAAGCAGGATATTGTCCGGCTTTAGGTCGCGATATATTACTCCAGCGTTATGAAGGAAATCTGAAATCAAAATTGCACCTTAAACCGTAAGCGACGCATTTTCAGTTCAACTACTCACCTAGTGCTAGTGCTATCTGTGCAACATACAATTGAACAACTTCTAAAGCTAGAGCACCGAATTTATCAAGCAAGCCCCACAGTTCACCACCCTCTATGTATTCGGTGGCTGAAAAAGAAAAAATGCTTTATCCAAAATTCAGATTAATTGATCTGAGAAATGATTGCGTTCCGTTTGCTTACAAAGATTAATTGCTTATTTAAAAAAGAGAATAAACTACAAAATAGGAACTTTGCCAGATCACGTATTTCAACATCCACATTTACGCTCAATATGAATGTACTTTCTCAATCCATAATAATAATTGTGATACGACAAAAAGCGTATATTACGAGAAAAAATTGTTTCCTGACGTTTCCCAAGCACCAGTGGCTTTCAAAAAGCGAAAACCTAACGCGTTAGTGGTTGGGCAAATAAATTGAATATAATTAGTCAAAACTAACCGAAAAATTCTCGGTACGTTAGCCAAAAATGATTATAACAATAGATTCATAATAAAAGTTATTATAAATTCAAATCACAAATATGCTTAAGCTTAACTGTATAAACTGCGACATTCGCAATACGTTTGCTTCGAATAATAATGAGACCAGTACATTGGGAGATCAGCTAAACCAGATAAATAGATACCTTACCTATGTACAAATGTTTTCGGCTCTGCCAATTGGAGGAGCACCTTACTATGAACGGATGATGGCCGCAAGCACGATGAATTTGTACTTCTTCAATGACTTGCTTAATTAAGTTACTTTCTATTATCTGAAATTGATACAAACCACCCAATCAATTTACAATCACCGAAAAAAAACTCTTCAAATCAAACTTTTGCAACTTTAATCGAAAAACCAAATACGGAAAATTCGTTATTGTCAGCTTATCTGTTTTCCAGCTGAAAGAATTGCGACGCTTTAATCAAATGAAGAACTTGTTGAGGATTGGCGGAGGAATTTTAGAAAAACGCCGCCGTTTAATAAGACTTTATTGCGAATACTCTTGTGGGTGGATGTTGTGTAATAAGCGACAGAATGTGAAGGTCTTATAAAGCGATTTATACGTTTTCTTAAAGAAAAAACTAAGATTTGCCATAGTCGCATCATATACATACATATACGGTGTGTTCCTGGATAGTCAATAAGTTATACAACAGGGCGTATAAGAATAAGGAACGAAAAAAAGTCTTCAAAGAATTCTTACCTTTGATTTGGAAAGAACTTTTAAAGCAAATATTTCGTTCTTTTCCAAATCCAATATCTGGTAGATGTTTCCAAAAGCTCCCTTGCTTATTTGTGGGAGTTTCTTAAAGTTATTGTCCTTGTGGAAAGTTTCTACTGGGAAAGCTGCCAGAAAAAATGTTTCCAATTGCGACACCGGCCAGGCAGTTTTACAGGCTTGATACGGGAGGGTTAAAGTTGATTCTCTCCACCTAAGAAATGCCACAGCTATTAGCCTTGCAGATTTTAGTGAAAACCCATTTGAAAATAATTGAACGGGCAAAGGTGCTAAAGGAAACTTCAGCGATGTTGTTAATAAGCTTAAAACAAACATCAGGCATTATTGAAGTATGAAACCAATCTTCGTCCATTGTATATTGTTCAAATGTAACAATTAACATTTAAAATTTGCAGTCCAATTGTCTCAAATTAGTGAAAACTATGTCATCAAATCTCACGTTTTGATAAAAAAAAAACACCATACTAACAATGTTAATAATCCGCAGAACTGAGAGACTGAGTGCATTTGCCTTGAGATTACACTTATACCTGCAGCTGAATTTTCTAAATTAAATAAACAAACCGTAACTTCTCAGACTAAATAAAAGTTTCCCCTTGCCTCATTCATTAACAGCCTCAATTGACACCGCTTTTACAATAATTGCAGGTTTTACTTCTTACAGGTCCTGAGTAAGTGATAATAAGCGAGTGGCACTTGTTCAGTTAACAATGTAATGTTGAACGGAAACAAAATAATGTTAAAACAAGCGTTCTTCGCAAAGCCATTCTTCATCTCCTCAACTCGAAGGATTCAGATTACATGGAATTAGTTGGCTTTAAATGAGTTACACTTATCTAGCGAATCGAAGAAACCTTCCAGGTATACTTTATGATAATAAAACAGTAACAGCTAGTCGGAACAATGTATTAATCCGAATGCATTTTCCATAGACACGCACACAAAGATAAATTAGTTACAAATTAATGTAATGTCATGGCACACTTTTGCGTTGCAAAGGTAAAGAAACTGCGGAGAACGCTATTTCGATTACGGGATAATCTATTTTCCAGTTCCAACAAAGAAACTGATAAAGCAAATAAAATGCAACAACATAGCGGAATTGTGTCTATTTTACCAGCGCAAATAACAAATAACACACGGCTCAGTGTAGATGCTATAATGCTCGGTTGTTTATACCAAACCTTTGTTTTTAACATCAGAGAAGAACGCGAATATTTTTTTTAATTTGGTTGACTCGATAGCAAGCTGAAACAACGCACCGAAAGCGATTTAGGATTTTTTTCCAATTAGTAGGAGAATGCCAAAGTTTTCTTGTTCACGGCGCTAATGAAAAGAACTTTTCTTGAATGATTTATTAAAGATTACAATAATGTGTTTTCACGAAAGAAACCTGAAATGTTCAAAGGCAAAAGTGGACTGTTATCACAACTAAGGCGGCTCGCCATTTCGCCATTTGACGCGCACAATTATGAGCGTCCTGTGTGTTGAATACAATACATCTGGTAATAATGGTATACAGTGAACAGGCACATCTGCTGGTTAGATTTTTTAAAGTGATTTTTCCAATTAATTTCCTTACACGTACCTTTAATAAAATCAGTTTTATTCAGTTTCCAACAATATATTTTCGCGAGTTTCTAAAAAAGTTACAACCGCCTACCAACAATGCCCAAAGCGTCCTCAATTCTTCATAGGACTTACCATTTATACCAAAAACATTAGGATTAAAAATAAATTACTTACTCTAAGCTTGCTTAGATAAGAAGATTCGAACGCTTCAGCTAACAGATTCGGACTAACAGAAAAAGCAGGTAGAAGACCCTTTTTCCAAGTCTACACCAGTGCCAGCTTAGTCCCACCCTTGAAGAGAGGGAGTATCAGAACCCAAGCCAGGGGCGTGCACATCAAAACAACCCTTATCGGCGGCAAAATGTTTATAAACCGTTGCGACTTTTTGGGAGAGGTAACAAAATCTACACTAAACAATCTAAAATCAAGCCTGGGAAAATAAAATACAACATACCACGATTCGTTGAACGAAAAATTAAAATTATTTCCGTATAAATGTCTACATTCGTGGGCCCGCAATTAATGAAACAAATGGAATCACCGAAGTAAATTTAGTCATCATCGCCGATTGGCCTTGGAATAAATTTTGAAAGTACGCTTTTCGGTCTACATCATAGGTTATCAAGCAATTATAAATATTAAATGAGTTTAATATTGATAATGGTGTTAACACACGTTTCTCCTTAAGGGAAAGCTTGGAAAATACACTCTAATTAGAGCAAAGTCTATCAGAAATATCGCTGAATGGTATCACGGACTGGAAATCACGTAGAAAAGTTAAACTAAGAAACGAGCGTATGTTTGTGTCCCCAATTATAACATTTCACCAAATCCGAGGGATATTAACTAACGATTAGAGCGACTACATTGTCAACAGATAACTTATTAAGATAGATCAATGCCAAGTTCAAAGACCAGGTACATTTCACATTATCACTAATTCATGTGTGGTTCCTCTCTTGGCTAATAATATTTTCTGATCTGATCAATCTTCTGGCGCCGGAATTATTTTAACTTGGCATTTACCAGCAATATATACTGGATGCTGATTGCTAATATAGGTCACTTTACAAAATCAGGCCGAAAATAGACACTCCAAGGATGTGTATAAGTATAGAAAAGCTACAGATAACTTACTGCCAATGGAATTCAAGATATTCAACTTTCGAAAGGCATTATTGCGAACTATACTATCGAATACATCCGTCAGATAACAGAGTCCCCAGCTATAAATTTGTTGAATAAAAGTAATTCCTACTTGCTAAAATCCGAGACATAACATGACCTTAATTGTAGAGATTATCAGCGTTAAATTGTAGATAACGTTCAAATACTCTCCGAAAAAAGGCTGGAAATTAGTTTAGTAAGTACTGATGTAAAACGCAAAAAATATTAAGTGACCAGTTGAATGTTAAGGTAGACACAACTATACGCACAAACTGATGATGGTGGAGAAAGACACCGAAACGTATTTGTATCATTTTAAATAATAAACAATAAAATTGACTGAAACCCAGGAATGTATTTGGAGTGAAAAAAATATTAAGTCAAGTGGCTAGTTTGAGTTAGTTGGTGTTCTAAAACAACCAACCCAGTTCCATTAAAACACCCAATCATATAAATTGGTTAAAACTATCTAAGTTTCTCCATTCATCATTACCTGACCTAATAGAATCCAAGATTTGCCGCTATTAGTTCGCAGCGATAATTATGTAGTTCATGCTCGATGGAGCGTGAACTCTTTGCACTTTACTCTAAATGTACGATCACATTTTCTTAATAAAACCGTTTCAAACGATTGATTGTTGATCTAGAATCTACGTATAGAACCTAATTATTTCATGAAAATTTCCTTAGAAGATGAAAATATTTGTTGCAATGGAAAAGTAGCTGATGGCTTCAAGATGCGCAAAAAGATGCGAGCTGTAGCACAAGAAAAAAATAAGAAGGCACTAAGAACAGCAGTTTGCCGAGTGAGTGACACTCTTAGAAGATGAAGAACCCTGTAAAAGATATTGAAGGAAAAAAGGGGATTAAGGCGAAATTTTGCATGATGAAGTAAAAGTTGAGAGCAAAAACCCACGAACTTCCAAAACCATAGGTGTTAAAAGATCGGTTTTACTTTATTCTGTTAAGAAATCAGCTAATTTGATGCCAAGACTTAATCAGAAATCAATAATAAAGGGAAAATAAACACCTTTTCTCGTCTCATAATGAAGCTACCAAACTGCAAGTTCTAAAAAAATTATCTAAGAATCCAATGAATGAAGATTATAAGGATGTTAGTTGAAATGTGGGCTCAAAAAATGTTTGTCCATGGTCACTACTTTTTGAAAAAATTCCGAATTCCGAGACGAATATGTTAAGTATTTGTTGTTTTGCATCTGTTCTTTAGAGGTAAGGAATTTCTGAAGAACTCAATCAGGAAATTTTTAAAAACTCTTCTTGAGGAGGTTTATCAAACAGATCCTAATGATGGAATATTTAAATAGTTTCAATGATTTTCAGCCAATAAAAAACTCCCTGGTTTCTTGAAAATTTGAGTCTAGCCCTTGTGTATAGATATTTTCCTACAACCCCACAAGGGTAAAGAATAGCTTTCAAAACGCTTTATCAAAATGGTTTCCTTGGCTCTTCAGGTATTTAAGATATCGGTTGTTTTAAAGTTTAAAGGTATGACTCAAATAAGACAAAACCAATCAGACTATCGAATCTAATGTGGAACTTTAAGAAATTGACGATGAAATAGAGAAGCTGAAGATTCTGATCATAAAATAACTAGAAAAAGAAACGCTGTTTCCTACCTCACAGTGAATGCGATTATTTGATCTCAATTTAATTGAATAGCAATAAGCAACAAGACAAAGAAAGCAGACAAAAGAAATTACAGAAGGTCGCTGCAGAAAGATCTGATACTGGAGAAATTTGAAGATAAAAAGGTGTTGCAGAATAGATGGTTGAAATACTGGTAGTTTTTTCTTTTATACCAAATTGAAAAACGTCCCAGGATTATTTTTTGATACTATAAAGAGGGACTTAAAAAACACATTTGAAACATACGCATTGAAAATGAAATTCATTGTTTGCAAGCAACAAATATTCAAAGTTTAAAAAAAATACTACGGCAAATTTATGGGGTGAAAACATGATACTTTGACCTAACTTGATCTACCAAAAATGGAATGTTTTCGAAATAGGAATTCAACATTAAAAAGCAAAATAATTCTAATACTTTTTGAATAAGTTGTTATTTGTCTCACCGAAATTTCATATCTGGTGCTATATCAAAGGTGAAAAATTGAAAAAGAAAGCTGAGAGAGTTCGTTAACATTCTATAAAAATGTATACAAACACAAATTTGATCATAAAATAATTGTTACAGCTGGGAAAATGCCCTTCTAAAGAAAATTTGCAGTGGATTGCTTTGGATTATAACCGAAATAATGTTTTTTTTTACTCTTTAGTCCTAACTTTGATGCCATATATTTAAAAAACTGGACACTTTTGGGTAAGTTAAGCTAAAAATGTGCTAACCTTTTAGAGAATCTCTTTACTAACGACTTTCTTAGTGGTGTTTCATTTGGAAATACCATCTTTTAACCTTTTTCACTCAATGAAATACACTACGTTTCCATAAGATAACAAAGGACGCAATTTTAGTTTGCACTCTTAACACCACCCACTATACCGATGCTCACCACTTCACCACCTATTGTCACATCCCCGTTTTTAGGGAATTAGTTGCTTAACGTTTTTAAACAAAACAGCCATTAACCAATACCGACCAAAATATCTCCACGAAAAACTCAAAGATTTGGCAAATCAGCGATATTTTTCGAACTGTGTGGCCGTCTTTTGTTATCTTAAGGAAAACTAGTGAATTTCAATGAGTGAACTGTGATTGAAAGCCGCATTTCCACAAGAAAACCCACTAAAAAGTCCTTCCTAGAGAGGTCCTACATAAGGTGAGCCTATTGTTAACTAAGGGCCTGATAAACTAGAAAATGACCAAAAACTCTTCCTGTATATTTTCTGTTTGCATTTTCTCATTGATTGGCTTTAAATATCAGGGTTTCGAATGAGCATATTTAAAGACACCAAACAAAGCGAATGAAGGACAGGCAGAAGAAACAACAGCAACATTTGTTTGAAGAACCTAGTTAATGTTATGAAAGACAAAGTGACATTTCTTGGAAGATATCCACACAGGCTTTCCTGATTTTTGCTTGATAGAAAACCTGACGTTTGGTCCCGCTATTCGACTTCAGCCATATAAGTAGAGGTGTTTACATTGAGAACCCCAAAAAGCATTTGAAGAGTTGGTGATCTGATGACATGCGAATCATTTGCTGAAAGCATGTGCAAACTTCTGCTCTAATGAAATGTGCGAAGAACGTCACGTTTGCCCGAACAATTATTTATACACAAGTATAGACATGTTAGGAGCAGAAAGTTGACTCACGGTCTTCTGGACACTCTTGACCTGTTAACTAAGAAACTAAGGGTCTGATAAACTAGAAAATGACCAAAGACTCTTCTTGCATATTTTCTGTTTGCATTTTCTCGTTCAATGGCTTTAAATATCAGGGTTTCGAATGAGTATACTTAAAGACTACAAACAAAGCGAATGAAGAACAGGCAGAAGAAACAACAGCAACATTTGTTTGAAGAACCTAGTTAATGTTATGAAAGACAAAGTGACATTTCTTGGAAGATACCCACACAGGCTTTCCTCATTTTTGCTTGATAGAAAACCTGAACTGTTTGATCCTGCTACTCGACTTCAGCCCCTATAAGTAGAGGTGTTTACATTGAGAATCCCAAAAGTATTTAAAGAGTTGTTGATCTGATGACATGCGAATCATCTGTTGAAAGCATGTGCAAACTTTCTGCTCTAATGAAATGTGCGAAGAACGTCACGTTTGCCTGAACAATTATTTATAAGCAAGTATCGACATGTTAGGAGCAGAAAGTTGACTCACTGTCTTAATGGACACCTTGACCTGTTAACTAAGAAACTAAGGGTCTGATAAACTAGAAAATGACCAAAAACTCTTCCTGTATATTTTCTGTTTGCATTCTCTCATTGAATGGCTTTAAATATCAGGGTTTCGCATGAGTATATTTAAAGACTCCAAACAAAGCGAATGAAGGACAGGCAGAAGAAACAACATCAACATTTGTTTGAAAAACCTAGTTAATGTTATGAAAGACAAAGTGACATTTCTTGGAAGATATCCACACAGTTTTTTCTGATTTTTGCTTGATAGAAAACCTGAACTGTTTGATCCCGCTACTCGACTTCAGCCCCTATAAGTAGAGGTGTTTTACATTGAGAATCCCAAAAAGCATTTGAAGAGTTGTTGATCTGATGACATTCGAATCATCTGCTGAAAGTATGTGCAAACTTCTGCTCTAATGAAATGTGCGAAGAACGTCACGTTGCCCAAACAATTATTTATAAACAAGTATCGACATGTTAGGAGCAGAAAGTTGACTCCACTGTCTTCTGGACACTCTTGACCTGTTAACTAAGAAACTAAGGGTCTGATAAACTAGAAAATGACCAAAAACTCCTTCCTGTATATTTTCTGTTTGCATTCTCTCATTGAATGGCTTTAAATATCAGGGTTTCGCATGAGTATTTAAAGACTCCAAACAAAGCAAATGAAGAACAGGCCAGAAGAAAAACAGCAACATTTGTTTGAAGAACCTAGTTAATGTTATGAAAGACAAAGTGACATTTCTTGGAAGATATCCACACAGTCTTTCCTGATTTTTGCTTGATAGAAAACCTGAACTGTTTGTCCCGCTACTCGACTTCAGCCCTATAAGTAGAGGTGTTTACATTGAGAATCCCAAAAAGCATTTGAAGAGTTGTTGATCTGATGACATGCGAATCATCGCTGAAAGCATGTGCAAACTCTGCTCTAATGAAATGTGCGAAGAACGTCACGTTTGCCCGAACAATTATTTATAAACAAGTATCGACATGTTAGGAGCAGAAAGTTGACTCACCTTCTGGACACTCTTGACCTGTTAACTAAGAAACTAAGGGTCTGATAAACTAGAAAATGACCAAAAACTCTTCTGTATATTTTCTGTTTGCATTTCTCGTTCAATGGCTTTAAATATCAGGGTTTCGAATGAGTATATTTAAAGACTCCAAACAAAGCGAATGAAGAACAGGCAGAAGAAACAACAGCAACATTTGTTGAAGAACCTAGTTAATGTTATAAAGACAAAGTGACATTTCTTGGAAGATATCCACAAGTTCCTGATTTTGCTTGATAGAAAACCTGAACTGTTTGGTCCCGCTATTCGACTTCAGCCCATATAAGTAGAGTGTTACATTGAGAATCCCAAAAAGCATTTGAAGAGTTGTTGATCTGATGACATGCGAATCATTTGCTGAAAGCATGTGCAAACTTCTGCTCTAATGAAATGTCCGAAGAACGTCACGTTTGCCTGAACAATTATTATAAACAAGTATCGACATGTTAGGAGCAGAAAGTGACTCACTATCTTCTGGACACTCTTGAACCTGTTAACTAAGAAACTAAGGGTCTGATAAACTAGAAAATGACCAAAAACTCTTCTTGTATATTTTCTGTTTGCATTTTCTCGTTCAATGGCTTTAAATATCAGGTTTCGAATGAGTATATTTAAAGACTCCAAACAAAGCGAATGAAGAACAGGCAGAAGAAAACAACAGCAACATTTGTTTGAAGAACCTAGTTAATGTTATGAAAGACAAGTGACATTTCTTGGAAGAATCCACACAGTCTTTCCTGATTTTTGCTTGATAGAAAACCGTGAACTGTTTGGTCCCGCTATTCGACTTCAGCCCATATAAGTAGAGATGTTTACATTGAGGAATCCCCAAAAGCATTTGAAGAGTTGTTTGATCTGATGACATGCGAATCATCTGCTGAAAGCATGTGCAAACCTCTGCTCTAATGAAATGTGCGAAGAACGTCACGTTTGCCCGAACAATTATTTATAAACAAGTATCGACATGTTAGGTGCAGAAAGTTGACTCACCGTCTTCTGGACACTCTTGACCAGGGCCTCGATACACTGTAAGTTGATTGTTCGCTCTCAGAAAACTTCTCGAACTATTGTTGCGATCCAAAATAATCTGAGTAAGATTAGAATGACGCAGTATAATAACAAATGGAAAGGTTAGTGCTGGATTTTCGTCTTACCTTCTGCAAACAGATTCGACGATTTGCACTATTGTTCACTTGATCGCTGTTCGCAGATTCTCTAGCACTTGTATTGCCCATAAGACGAGACTTGTTGCGAATTGAAACTGTCCCTTTTCCGTAAAAAACAAACATTTCACTGACCCCAAATTAAACTTCAGGTAGAAATCTTTTGTTAATTTTTTCGCTGTTGGACATTTGCTTATTTTCATTCAAGGTGAATTAGGAACTGACATCGCTCCACCAGCTCCACCTATGAAAAATACTTGTATGTAACAAGACGGACAATCTGACTGCATATCTGAGATTGTATCTAAACCGTCAATTTGAATCGCTACTGGGATTCCCAGGGGGCGCGATGGCCGTGATGCCGTTTCTTTGTTCGCACTTTTAGATACATTTGTTTAAAAAAATTTTTTAATTAAATTTAAATAGATAGCAATAAATGAAAGTCGAGTTATTGTTAGGTTCTGAGAAGTAATTTTTTTCTGAAGTAAACATAAATTTCTGAAGTTAAAAAGTACAGTGTCTTTCCTTATCTATCTCATACGAAATTCATATAGGAGTAAAGGATAGGCGCAATTAAATGCCAAAAAGTCCCAGTTTGTCACTGTCATTATCAGCATTAAGAAATGTGTTCTTCAGAAATGTGTCCATCATCCAACAAGCAGGTAAATCACTTATATTTATATCTTTCCATGTATTTTAAGGAAAACCGCAAAAACCCCTTACTGTTCTGCCCCAAAACAGAACTTTTCCTATGACGTTCTTTTAACAGATATCAAAAAGCCTAAACAGCAAAAACGCGTGAAACTTAAGCGAAAAAAAAGCAAAAAATTAAAATTTCACAATTACAAAGCCCATTCGATACCAAAAAACCAAAAGTATTGCGCTCTAATCTATGCAAAATGATCCACCAGATTCTGACACCACCACCCTGTATATAACACTTATCTTGGATACTTAACACTCAATGATTTAACAACGCAAACCAATTTTTACACACATTTTTCCTAAACTTTAATCTTCAACTGTGTAACTCGCACGTTAATGATAAACCATAATGCGCCATTCAAGTTACTGCAAATACTGTTACATATACAGAGTGTTTTATGTGAAATTTTAACATTCATAACGCTCTTTGCAGTCTATAGACAAAGAAGTGAGACTTCATGGAGTGGATGAATCCAAAACATGTTCCACTTTAGATTGATATTCGCCATTGTTGTGCAAAAAAAGGTCGGTTGCAGAAGGGCTAAACCTTAGCCCTAATGCATCCAAACTTCTGAGGAATCTGAGTATCTAGAAAAAGTGATATTAGAGATCTCAGAGATTTCTATTGGAGGGAGTAATTGCTTCTAAAGCAGCTTGAACGGAAACTTCTAAAAAATATTTTTTTTGAACGTTTTGCGTGAAAACTATGGATTTTCTCAATAATAGAAATGTTTTGTGTTCATAATTGCTGATTTTAGACAATGGAGTCAAGTTTTCCACTCCACACCATTGAGAAAACATTACAAAAAACCCTCTTCAGAGTCTTCCTTCAAACAATTCCCGTCCCTTGAGAACCATTTTCTAGTTTTCTCAAATCTTCAAAAGCCATTTAAGAAAAACTCATATTTATTAGCAATTCTTTTATTATATTCATACAAATTGGGTTACCTTAAAAGCAAAATGCACCTAAAACGAAAACAATCAAATAATAATAACCGATAGTTTCATCCATATATTCTTACTATGGGTTTTAATTTCATAGGGGAAAATCAGTCTCACATTAGTACACCATTTAGGCGTTTTTACGAGCTATTCCACTCTTGCCTGTAACATTAAATAAAATTAATTCATCCACCTGTAGAGACAAGATTGGAATATTTGGTGAACATAGTTTGTTATTAATGGGTATAAAAGCTACAAAGTATCTCTCCTTTAGGATACTGATAAGTACTGTTACTACTTATATTATAATCGATGCTCTGCATTCACCATCAACTGTACCTACACCATACGTTTTAAATTAAAAACCTTAGATAAATGTAATAATATTGTTAGCTAGGCTATTGCTTCTATGCTAAGGATGAGTGTGAAACTTAACAAACATGGTGGTGATAATATGACTTCAACGTAGACATTGAAAGCGATTTATTAAGGTTCTAATCGTCTTTTTTTTAATATTAGGTATTGAGATATTTATCACTGTGGAATAAAAATATAGTGGACGATTTCCGCTATGTAACAACGCGCTAGAAACAAACATTTTTTTAAGTATCTGACGGTCCTTAACACAAGGTTTACAGCAGGAACCTTTTCACTAAGCATTGTCCATAAATAGCGAACATGTGATGTTGGTAAACCAAAAAGGTTGGCTATTTTTTCCACTGAGTCAAATGTTCTCACTCCAGTGAACTTGAAACATGAGATAAAGTTTCACTTTCTCCAACTAAAACATTAATTTGCAATAAATTAATAATATCAATATCCAATAGTTGCTCACTATCTAAGTAGGAAATCATATTCTATGTACAAATTTATAATCGTACAGAGAGTATGTAGTTATTTCAACTTAAAATAACGACATTATCAAAGAAGAAGTTAATTTGTTCAAGATTATTTGTGTAAATAAATAAAATAAATAATAGCTTGGAATTAACGAAATTAATGAGTCTTTTTCAAAAGGTTTTACGAAACCATCACTCTCTCTCTCTGTACTCGGTTCTTCAGGCAATAAATATTTCTCCTACAGTTAACAATATATTAATCCTTATAGAAGCATGCATGAAAACAGCGATAGCTTTCTCTCTCCTAAGAATCATTAAGATAAATAAAGTGCTTTATCTCATTCAGCCTCTAGAGCGTAAAAATTAACTTTCCACACCTACAGCAAAACATACATAATCATGATTGTTGCAACTTATCCCTAGGTCTTATAAACTGTTGAACATTGTATGGTGTCTTCCATTCAGATGGGAAAAATTAATGGCAAAAATCTCATCTAGATTCCGGGTCTTATTCTATTGATTGTCTCCTGAGCTACTCATAACTGCGCTCTTTAAAGGATTTCATACACACATGTATAATCAACGAAGAATAACATTTTTTTCATAAAACCACGACACACAACTCAAACGGCACTTTGCACCTTACAATTTCATTGGTATATAGTCAACATCGACCTCTTATAGACTAAAGTTTGTGGAACTATTACGAAGGTTGCTGATCTTCGTTTCTCAGCAACGACTCGGAATTACCTGCAAGAAGAGACAGATTTTAGGGCAAGTTTAAACAAAAATTCGTTAAAATAGAAGAAACAGTGTAGAATAGACAACAGACAGGTTAAACTGAGAGAAATAGATTATACTAGTGAAATTAGCGAAAAGATTTATTGAAAGGAAAATGAGCTTTAAAGATTCTGGTGTTTTTGATGAGTTTGCGTGTTTCTGCTAAAGGTAATTTAATAAATTAGGCCTCATAATGTGTTTTAAACTAGTTCTCAACAGTTAAAGACAAACGACATTGTCGGCAAAAATACCATTACCAATACTAAACTTCCTCCACCCACATTTACCACCGTCGATGACCTTTTATATGTGTTTGTTAGACGACCATGCTATAAGACAAAATGTGTTATATCAAAGAATCAAGAATTAAAATACATACGCTCAGGTATAAAAGTGATAAAAAAATCAGATTCTAACAGAAAAAATAAAGAAAATAACAAGGAAATATTAATTAATAAGGCCTTATTATATGGTGCTTTGAGTAACAAATCATCTCGAAATAAAAAATTACTTAGCAGCATTTTGATGTCAGTTTTGGAAGCAGTTTCAGCAAAATGTATTCAATAGCAAGTGGTGTTCAAGAAATTAATTTATTTTACAGAATATTACAAGGAAATAAAAAAATATAAGAAAAATTGATATAAAATGCACAGTGCATATGTATTTTAATCCATCAAAACCCAACACACTGATAACCTCTGAAAACATACGTGTTACAAATTTTGAGTATTTTGATCCGCCGCCAACGGGTCAGTCAATTCGGTATGATGTGGCTGGGTATTTTCAGCTGAGAAGTAGAAGATAATAGGCAAATTAGGATTCCACTTGCTCCAGACACAAAACGCACAAAAATATAAGTGGAGAAATGGAAATATCAAAAATAAAGTCTGGAACTAGATTTAGATTCAAGATTACCTTCACTTTTTAATGGATCTGTATAAATAGCTACAGAGCTCATTTTTATATTTGCATAGAATTATGCCTTACACAATAGCGTAGCGAGGAATCTGAGCATGTGTGTCTACAAAACCTATTCTATTACATTACTTAGTCGTCAATGGATTTAGTCTTATTATTATGATTATTATCGGCAATAAAACTCATTTCACTGGATTTTATCCGCTTTTGAAAGTTTTATTGAAAATAAACTAGATCCCATTTGTATTTATTTATTATTATCCATGCTAAAATAAAAGCGCTTAGGTTTCTGTATAACTGCGGATCTCTTTGAACCAGATACACATTCTCTTGCGCTTCATTAAACTCTGCAATCCAATATTACCCTTTAAGTGTAAGAAAAATAATTATTTTCTAAATATACTGCAAAACTGTGAAGCCACACTAGAGTCAGTTCAATTAATTGCAAAGCCGCAAAAAACAGCATTTAATTGACAAACGGCAATTACAAGAATACAAAAAAAATGTCTTTATTCAACTTCTTTGACTTACCATGTATCGCTCTTTCCACTTTTTCCTTGTCCTCCACAATGTACAGGGCATTGATGAGGAAGAACAAGCTTCCAAGTATTTCCACGAAACACGTCGTGAATAGTGCGTATTGGAGGGATTTGAATTCGTTTACCGCAGCTTCTGAAGCAGACGGGCTAATGGTTGTTACCGTGGAATTGGTAAGTTCAGTTGTGGTAGCTGTGGAATCCGAATCTCCGTTGAGCATAATCAGAAAAGCCTCGGATAGCTGAAATAAATCGTACTCTTTACTAGTTCCAATATTTTAAAGTTATTAAAAAATGCTGTTTTTCTGTGTGAATGTTACTCACAACTCCCACTAGATAAGGGCTGCCAGCATCCCCTAATGCATGAGACAGGAGTAACTGGAATCCTTCGGCTGTTGATCTTCGAATGGGCATAATGACGTACTGGAATTGAAGAAAAGTTGGTTAAAGCGCGGACAGTTACAGTTACTTTACAAAAAACGTTACTTACTAGCAAGATATCGGCAACAATAGACCAAGTAAGATTGAGAAACAGTTCCCAAAGAACACCATAGTGAAGCAAAGCGTGGTGGAAAATTTAGCGGCAAAAATCGCCAAAATATAAATGGACATGACGCAAGCAGTCCGATGCCACAGATGTAGGCATCTATTCTTCTGATCCGCGGCCTCAGACGCTGAGCGAGCATCGAACCCGCTGGAACCCCCACCAAGCCCGATATCATGGCGACAATTCCAAATCGGAAAGCGATCCTGAAACAAGTTGACACGTTTATCAGCAAATGTTTGCATAAAGTAGTATTTACACTCACGTATCATCCCCATCGCCGTTTCCTTGAAGGGCCACACCTTTTTCGATAAATTTGGGGCCCCACCACGCTAAGGCACCGGCAACGAAGGCCACACAAGTAAAACCAGCGGTTGATAACATGAAACTTTTGCTGCAATAGAAAAAACAGGAAATAGTTATAATAATGCACTGAAGCACGAAAAAATGCGCGTTTTTCTACCAACTATTGCTTATACAGGGTGATCCAGCTTCGTTTCCTTTCGACTAAAGCACTAGTTGAATGTTACCTACCATTTAGTGATCTCATTCACATCTTGAAGCCAAGACGTTGCCTCCATATGCCCACTTCCTTCGCTTGCGCCTCTATCTGGCTCTTGCAGAAAAACAATGATGACGAATACGGCCAATAAGCCCAAACCGGGAGTCACTCGAAGTGCCCAATGCCATGAACCAAATAATTTCGCTGTTTCGGCCCCAACTATGTATCCGAGGCCACTAAAAAATTATACATACATTGCTAGGAAACAAAGTAAAAATATATGAACAATACTAAAAAAAGAGCTAAAAATAGTTCCGATAAAAAATAAAGAGCATAAGCCATAAGCTAAGTGCCACTTGGCTGGATAACACGCAGCGGAAAACATCAAAGAGCAAACTCATAAATTCCGCCCATCAAATGGTTGGAAGTTGAAAAGATCGCTGAATCCCGCACGATTAATCCAGAATCATTTGAAATTTTCAAAGTAAATAAGATGCAGGTTTCGGATGTTTACGACTGCATGGAGAAACAGGAAACTTGTTCAGAAACGTTTAGGTGTGATTTAAGGCTGAGCCGATTTATCAGCGCCAACAAACAACGAAAGAAAATAAGTTCAACAAATGATTTAGCGCCGATTGTAACCGTAAATAAGCCGGAAACGATTTGGAAGTTTATTTGTGTCAATGGAGAACTTTGTGTTAGTGAGTGCAAGACACGAAAATCGGACGGGTTTTATTGGTGAAAGCAAAATACAATCAATTTATTAGCTGTAACCTGTTTCGCTTAAACATGCCTAAATATTTACAAGGAAATGAAATCAAAATGATTTTATTGGGTCACTGGGTTTTATTATATTAGCAGGTGTCCAAACAAATTAATTGCAAAGGTGTTTTCAAATTTGAAATATTTCACTCCCTTTAGAGGAAGCAGGAGAAACCTGATTTTAATTTTTTTGACACAAATTTTCAAGCGTAAATCGAGCCTCAAAAACAATAATCGAAGATAAAGCGCAATGAATAACTTACCTTCCAACTGGAATAGCAAAATAAATAGAGCCAACATTTTCGAACGAATGTTTCCTACAAACAAGTCGCTAAGAATTGTTGGAGCTATGGTGGAATAACTGGCCTCTCCTATTCCCACCATTGCTCTGAACAGTAGAAACCACCAGTAATCCTGAAAAAAAAATCAACTTCAAGTCAAAAAAGGTAGAAAATGGTCTTATTTGACCCCAAGGAAAAAGAGATCTTTAAATGACCCCCATATCCATAAATTAACTCAGCAGTAGTTTTTTCTATTTACTGAATAAATAAATGCATACTCACGGTCATGAAAGACCCACATAACGTTGTTAAGCTCCACAATGCCACTCCAAAAGCCATCAACCATCTTCTGCTATATCGGTCGCCCAAATATCCAAAGAGCGGGCCAAATGCCATGTAGAAAACGATAAAAGCTGTTTGCAGAAGTCCGCCCTTATCATTGTTTACCTTCAGGTCTGTTTGAATATTCTCCAACACACCTGCAAAGAAAATTGAAAAATTCCTGTTCAATCAGCGACCGTTTCTAGTTGAGTAAAATAGAGCTAATCTAAGTTCTTTTATGGACAGCAAGTGTGAAGAACAATTTAACAAATTGGGCGATGTAGAGAGAAGGAACACTTAATTAGGTGAAGTGCCTGTTATTTTAATCCCATTGACTTCACCCAGTAATTTATTTAGATAAATTACAGCTCCGTAAAACCGCGGACCTAATAAACAATGTTCCATTAGATAAATTACCATAATAAAGCCTCTGCTCTGGCTCAAATTTTCGGCCGTAATACAATTTAAAAAAGTTGATGAGAAAACATTTTCGGGATGAAAAACGCCCATTTCCCGGCTTACGGCTTCGAACAGGAAAAAAGCTGTTCCCTTAATAAGAAAACAAGACATTTATTAAAGTAAAGTCCGT